>JAUIMM010000860.1:455000-722500 GCA_031769625.1 Taudactylus pleione
CATTTCATTCTGCCACAGGCCACGCCCCTAGTCTGACTCACCCTGACCTCATTTCATTCTGCCACAGGCCACGCCCCTAATCTGACTCACCCTGACCTCATGTCATTCTCCCACAGACCACGCCCCTAATCTGACTCACCCTGACTTCATTTCATTCTGCCACAGGCCACGCCCCTAATCTGACTCACCCTGACCTCATTTCATTCAGCCACAGACCACGCCCCTAGTCTGACTCACCCTGACCTCATTTCATTCTGCCACAGGCCACGACCCTAGTCTGACTCACCCTGACCTCATTTCATTCTGCCACAGACCACGCCCCTAGTCTGACTCACCCTGACCTCATTTCATTCTGCCACAGACCACGCCCCTAGTCTGACTCACCCTGACTTCATTTCATTCTGCCACAGGCCACGCCCCTATTCTGACTCACCCTGACCTCATTTAATTCTGCCACAGGCCATGCCCCTAGTCTGACTCACCCTGACCTCATTTGATTCTGCCACAGGCCACGCCCCTAATCTGACTCCCCTTAACCTCATTTCATTCTGCCACAGGCCACGCCCCTAGTCTGACTCACCCTGACTTCATTTCATTCTGCCGCAGGCCACGCCCCCTAGACTGACTCCCCCTGACCTCATGTCATTCTGCCACAGGCCACGCCCTTAGTCTGACTCACCCTGACCTCATTTCATTCTGCCACAGGCCACGCCCCTAGTCTGACTCACCCTGACCTCATGTCATTCTGCCGCAGGTCACGCCCCTAGTCTGACTCCCCCTGACCTCATGTCATTCTGCCGCAGGTCACGCCCCTAGTCTGACTCCCCCTGACCTCATGTCATTCTACCACAGACCACGCCCCTAGTCTGACTACCCCTGACCTCATTTCATTCTGCCACAGGCCATGCCCCCTAGTCTGACTCCCCCTGACCTCATGTCATTCTGCCACAGGCCACGCCCCTAGTCTGACTCAACCTGACCTCATTTCATTCTGCCACAGACCACGCCCCTAGTCTGACTCACCCTGACTTCATTTCATTCTGCCACAGACCACGCCCCTATTCTGACTCACCCTGACCTCATTTCATTCTGCCACAGGCCACGCCCCTAATCTGACTCACCCTGACCTCATTTCATTCTGCCACAGGCCACGCCCCTAATCTGACTCCCCCTAACCTCATTTCATTCTGTCACAGGCCACGCCCCTAGTCTGACTCACCCTGACCTTATGTCATTCTGACACAGGCCACGCCCCTATTCTGACTCACCTGACCTCATTTCATTCTGCCACAGGCCACGCCCCCTAGTCTAACTCCCCCTGACCTCATGTCGTTCTCCCACAGACCACGCCCCTTGTCTGACTCACCCTGACCTCATTTCATTCTGCCACAGGCCACGCCCCTAGTCTGACTCACCCTGACCTCATTTCATTCTGCCACAGGCCACGCCCCTAATCTGACTCACCCTGACCTCATGTCATTCTCCCACAGACCACGCCCCTAATCTGACTCACCCTGACCTCATTTCATTCTGCCACAGGCCACGCCCCTAATCTGACTCACCCTGACCTCATTTCATTCAGCCACAGACCACGCCCCTAGTCTGACTCACCCTGACCTCATTTCATTCTGCCACAGGCCACGCCCCTAGTCTGACTCACCCTGACCTCATTTCATTCTGCCACAGACCACGCCCCTAGTCTGACTCACCCTGACCTCATTTCATTCTGCCACAGACCACGCCCCTAGTCTGACTCACCCTGACTTCATTTCATTCTGCCACAGGCCACGCCCCTATTCTGACTCACCCTGACCTCATTTAATTCTGCCACAGGCCATGCCCCTAGTCTGACTCACCCTGACCTCATTTGATTCTGCCACAGGCCACGCCCCTAATCTGACTCCCCTTAACCTCATTTAATTCTGCCACAGGCCACGCCCCTAGTCTGATTCACCCTGACTTCATTTCATTCTGCCACAGACCATGCCCCTTGTCTGACTCACCCTGACCTCATTTCATTCTGCCACAGGCCACACCCCTAGTCTGACTCACCCTAACCTCATTTCATTCTCCCACAGGCCACGCCCCTAATCTGACTCACCCTGACCTCATTTCATTCTGCCACAGGCCACGCCCCTAGTCTGACTCACCCTGACCTCATTTCATTCTGCCACAGACCACGCCCCTAGTCTGACTCACCCTGACTTCATTTCATTCTGCCACAGGTCACGCCCCTATTCTGACTCACCCTGACCTCATTTCATTCTGCCACAGGCCACGCCCCTAGTCTGACTCACCCTGACCTCATTTGATTCTGCCACAGGCCACGCCCCTAATCTGACTCCCCCTAACCTCATTTAATTCTGCCACAGGCCACGCCCCTAGTCTGATTCACCCTGACCTCATTTCATTCTGCCACAGACCATGCCCCTTGTCTGACTCACCCTGACCTCATTTAATTCTGCCACAGGCCATGCCCCTAGTCTGACTCACCCTAACCTCATTTCATTCTGCCACAGGCCACGCCCCTAATCTGACTCACCCTGACCTCATGTCATTCTCCCACAGACCACGCCCCTAATCTGACTCACCCTGACCTCATTTCATTCTGCCACAGGCCACGCCCCTAGTCTGACTCACCCTGACCTCATTTCATTCTGCCACAGGCCACGCCCCTAGTCTGACTCACCCTGACCTCATTTCATTCTGCCACAGACCACGCCCCTAGTCTGACTCACCCTGACCTCATTTCATTCTGCCACAGACCACGCCCCTAGTCTGACTCACCCTGACTTCATTTCATTCTGCCACAGGCCACGCCCCTAATCTGACTCCCCCTAACCTCATTTCATTCTATCACAGGCCACACCCCTAGTCTGACTCACCCTGACCTCATTTCATTCTGCCACAGGCCACGCCCCTAGTCTGACTCACCCTGACCTCATGTCATTCTGCCACAGGCCACGCCCCTAGTCTGACTCACCCTGACCTCATGTCATTCTGCCACAGGCCACGCCCCTAGTCTGACTCACCCTGACCTCATGTCATTCTGCCACAGGCCATGACCCATTTTCCTGGTGTATTAGATATTGGAAAATTAGCAGAGTAGCCGCAGTAACATTGGCGTAAATATTTGTGGTTAACCCCCAAAAACTGATGTTTTCGGGGATTATAACTCAAATATACATTGATATACTTATCCTTGCCTTTATTACTGTTAATTATCACTACTTTACATTCAAACAATCCACCATCATTAGAATCAATACCACTCTCACTACCATTTACCTTAACACACTAATTATTATCTATTTATTTTTGCTATGTTATCTATATATTAGTTTTCTCTGTTGTTTACTACTACGTAGCGCCTCTGACCTCAGTGTTACATCTACCTATATATATATACACACACATATATATTAGGGATGTGCGCCGGACCATTTTTGCCGGATTTGGATTTGGATTTGGTTCTAATTCGTCGTCCGGCTTTGGATTTGGATTTGCCAAACTGCGGTGACTGGTTTTGGATTTGGATTTGGATTTGGATTTGGATTTTTTTACAAAAATTGACAAAAAAAGCTAAAATCACATAAATTGGTCTTTTTTTTCTTCCTAGAGTATTATTAACCTCAATAACATTAATTTCCAGTCAATTTAGACCATATCACAGCTTATAATATTGTTTTCAACATTATTGGCCAAAGGTTGCAGTGAGCTGACTGGTTACTAAGCGACAAAGCAGCGGCACAACGACACAGACACCACAGTATAAAGCACATCTATGACACATTGCCACACAGCAGTGGCAGAAATGAAAAGTAGTACACCCACCCAGTGGGGTACGGCCAGCAGAGTCACAGTACTTGTTTACAAAGTGGGCTACGGCCCTAGGAGTCACAGTGCACAATCTTATTAGCATTACACCGCACATAGGGCCTGATTCACATTACACCATAAAGTAGTGTCTCTTATTTATGTTACGACACACAGTAGTGCCCCTTTTACACAATGCCCACAGTAGTGACCCTTTTACACAATGCCCACAGTAGCGGTGTCCCTTACACAATGTCCCCCAGCAGTGGTGCCCCCTATGCAGTCCCCTTAGTAGTAGGGTCCACTATGCAGTGCCCCCAGTAGAATGCCCCCCAGTAGTATGCCCCCCATTAGCAGGCCCCCCCCAGTAGTATGCCCCCCATTAGCAGGCCCCCCCAGTAGTATGCCCCCCATTAGCATGCCACCCAGTAGTATGCCCCCCCAGT
Organism: Taudactylus pleione; assembly: GCA_031769625.1. Lineage (NCBI taxonomy): Eukaryota > Metazoa > Chordata > Amphibia > Anura > Myobatrachidae > Taudactylus > Taudactylus pleione. The sequence goes on from JAUIMM010000860.1 coordinate 459,263, forward strand.
AGTATGGCTCCCCCAGTAGTAGGCTGCCCCAGTAGCAGGCCCCCCCAGTAGTAGGCTGCCCCAGTAATAGCCCCCCTGTAGTATGGGCCCCCCTGTAGTATGGCCCCCCCTGCAGTAGGCTGCCCCAGTAGCAGCCCCCCCCCAGTAGTAGTAAGCCCCCCCAGTAGTATGGCCCCCCCCAGTAGCAGGCCCCTCAGTAGTATGGCCCCCCCAGTAGCAGACCCCCCCCAGTAGTATAGGCCCCCCCCAGTAGCAGGCCCCTCTGTAGTATGGCCCCCCCAGTAGTATAGCCCCGCCCAGTAGCAGACCCCCCCCAGTAGTGCAGACCCCCCCAGTAGTATAGCCCCCCCCCCAGTAGCAGGCCCCTCTGTAGTATGGCCCCCCAATAGTGCAGATCCCCCCCAGTAGTATGGCCCCCCCAGTAGCAGACCCCCCCCCAGTAGTATAGCCCCCCCCAATAGCAGGCCCCTCTGTAGTATGGCCCCCCCAGTAGTATAGCCCCCCCCAGTAGCAGACCCCCCCAGTAGTGCAGACCCCCCCCAGTAGCGCCCCCAGACCTTTGACAAGTAAAAAAATAAAAAAAATAAAACTTACCTGTATCCCCGCTCCCGCGCCGTCCGCTCTGTCACACGCTGAGGAGGGAGCCGGAAGACGGAGCTCATGTGTGAGCTCCAGCCGGCTCCCTCCGTGCAGCAGCCAATGAGAGTCTGTGTGACTCTCATTGGCTGCTGTAACAAACACACAGCTGGCGGCTGTGTGTCTGTGTAGGGCAGAGCGCTATCACTGCGCTCTGCCCTACACGCGAGGAGACCTGATGTCGGATTCTCTAGTGAGAATCCGACATCAGGCGGCCGGCGTTCGGCCCCGAACGGGGATCCGAGTCAGGCGGTGAACACCCGAACAGGGTTCGGGTGGACTCGGATCCCCAATGTTCGGAGCGGTTCGGATTCCACAGAATCCGAACCGCTCATCTCTAATATATATACACACACACATATATATACACACACATGCCCTCTTTGTTAGTAATTCCAATCCCAATTTATCTATATACACACGACTATAACCAGCAGATTCCCCATCCCCCCCCTTCTTAAATCCTGATTATTACCTTATCACTCAGACTTTTTCTCTACAATTAATTTTCAACGTTTACGTCTCTTCCATACCAGTCTTAGGGCCTGATTGTGACTGTCACGTTATGGAGATGTTCACATAAACTGGTGATTTTTCGCTACAACGCCAGCGCAAAAAATTCCTAAAATTTCACACAGCGCACGCAATCCCTGGTGTAATCCCTGGTGCAATCCCTGGTGCAATCCCTGGTGCAATCCCTGGTGTAATCCCTGGTGCAATCCCTGGTGCAATCCCTGGTGTGCGCGCACAGCGTTGCAGGACCGATAGAGACGTATTGGGCATTCCTGGGCGCTGGCTGGGAGGCGGCTATTCAGATGCACAGATATGTAGTCAGGGCTGGCGCTAAGCTTTTCAGAGCCCAGCGCCCGACCTGTGCTGCTGCCCTTTCCCTCCCCCGCTCCCTCCTCTGTGCGTATATGAATAACGCCAGCGGGTGGGAGGCGGCCCTGGTTTTCAGGAGCCGACCGGCCACGGTGGTGAGTAATGTTCAGGCACCATGCAGCAGGGCTACACCTATCAGGGTATAGTGCTCCGGGTGACGGCCCTGCTAGCCGGTGCCTTGAGCCGCCGCTGTGTACAGTCTTATGGGCGGGTTATGAGAGTGTCGCGAGCGCGAGTGAGTGAGAACTCAGGGGGTCATGTATCAAGTAGTGGAAAGAGTGGGAAGTGAACCAGTGGAGAAGTTGCCCGTAGCAACCAATCAGGATCTACCTATTATTTTATAGAATGTACTTGATAAATGCTTCCTAAGCTGATTGGTTGCTATGGGCAACTTCTCCAATCTTTTCACTGCTTGATACATAAACCCATCAGACACTTAATAGCTCATCATTGGGGGCCACACTCTGACGGAGAAGCTGCCCCTAGCACGGGGCGGGTGCATGTGTGATGGTGCCTCCATGGTTGCGACTGCAGGAACTCAGAGTGGGCGTCCCAGCCCGTACGCATTCATACGCCCAGCTGTGCACCAAAGGAAGGGCCTATACTAGTATTAGCATAAAGTCTCAGGAACGCCTATGGCAACAGGCGCTAATGTAGTCGCAACTTACAATCGGAGCCTTTGTGGTTGTATCTGGTCTTCTCACGGCTCCAGCTCACCGTGTCTGCCCACACATCATATTATTTCTCCTATAGATTGTAAGCTTGCGAGCAGGGCCTTCCTACCTATATATCTGTCTGTTATGACCCAGTTTTGTTCTATTAATGTTTACAATTGTAAAGCGCAACGGAATATGTTGCGCTATATAAGAAACTGTTAATAAATAATAAATAAATAAATTTATGTTACACCGCAGCTCTCTCCTTATCTCCCATCACGTGACTCATCCAAATTCCAGCCTCCCCTGGGCTACTACTGGAGAAGAGGCCTGACCTCCTTCAGGGACTAGCTAAGTCTGTAGAGTGAGTGAGTGTGTGTGAGTGCGTGCGGGTGAGTGAGTGTGGGTGAGTGAGTGTGGGTTTGTGAGTGAGGTGGGTGAGTGAGTAATAAAGAGATACAATATTCGGTGTATGAGTCCTGTGATTTGTTTAATATTTGTTTTCACAGTAGGGATACAGGTGCCAATGGTCTGCCAAAGGGCAGGCTGGCTGGTACCTGTAGTTCCACTATGAATAACAATATTATTAGATGGAATTACTTATTACCTCTGCATCCACCACCACCAGGGGTGCACTAGAGGGACTGGGTTGACCAGTTTGGGGCTGGTTAATGCTAAGCTGTGTGTCCTCCTGCCAAATTATTACCACCCCACCTGAACCAGCCACCCCTGGTTCAGCCTGGTGTTATAGGGTTTTTCCCCCCCATTTTCCAGGACCAAACCAGGATAAAAGTACCAGGGCTGTATGGAATTAGGGGGAGAACCCTACACCGTTTTTTTTTTCTTTTGTTTAACCCTTCTCAACCCTTAAGAAGCCTGCACAGATCATAGTTATCATGGTGATCTGTGCATGCTTCTTTTAACATGATTTAACCTCTGTTTCTTTAGTTCTATTTGTATTCGATTTGGAATGGAACTCAAAACCGAATGTCTGTACGTGAGTGTTTTGGAGAGTGCATTATAGAGTCTATTTTGAGCCGATTTAAATAGACACAAAAATCGACCCAAAATCTACACTCTTGTAAATTTACCCCTGAATCTCCGTAAATGGGCTATAGAATATGGTTGTAGTTTAATGGAAGATGGAAGTGTGCCCAGCTAGGGAGAGAGAAGTGATGTGAGCTCCGCCAGGACGGGCGGCTGGTGTGTAGGCACGGTGGTGTTACCTGGGAGGACTCTGCGGCCATCTGTTTCTGTTTCTCCTCGATCTTCTGTCTTAGTGTATGGAGCACCAGCTCCACCACCCCCGGGGAGCACTGGATAATCTTACGGATCACATCGTCCGGAACAGAGAAGTTAATTTTGCTCAGAACTTTCCTAAGAAGAATAAAACACCTGTGTCATTCAGAGAAGGCACCAGCCTGGCAGAAATACATGCTGTAATTACTAGATCCTTTCTAATGTCACAACCCCAGATTCAGCCAGGAGACCGTCTGTCTACACGTCATTATATCTACGTGGATAAGTATAAAGCTGCACATGCCGGGTGTGTATGATGTCACAGCCAGGGAGGCCAATCAATGACTTGATCAATGAATAAACAGAGGGGAATAAAATCAAAGTGACCCGTTTGTCCGCAGAGTGCAGGGAGAGCTGCGGCTGATCGCTGGCGAGGTCCGGAGGAGGGCTGGCACACATGACAGCAGCTGTAGCTGCCGGGTGACAGTGTGACGTCACTACTGTGCGTCCTGCCACTGGAGACCAACGGACTGGGCGTTCGGTTGAGCTTATTTCCCCTTCAAGCTAGCTGACTTGGAAGTGACGTGAGTGAGGGCGGAAGTGCAGTTCCATGCCCATTAAGGCCACCTAAAGAAGAAAATTGTCCCCTCGCAGGCTCACTGCGCTCACCACAAGGTTATATTCCCCCTCTATGCCCACTTGGATGGCAGGGAATGACGTTGGACAATAACTGATGATGTCAGGGTCCTCTCCGTGAAGGGGATTTAGACATTACCCTGGGCGTTCGGGTGGATAAATTTTTGCTGCCTGGCTGATGGATTGAACATGCGCGTCGTGATCCCAGAAATCCCGGGATTGGAGGCACCAATCACAGGATTCAAATCCCGGCATTTTTGGGCCAGAATCCCGACACCCCGCCCCGGATTAGCCTCCCCAGTCACAGGGCAGTGCCACACTCCAAGCCCGTCACTGACACTGGGGAGCAGAGGTGCCGACATCCTCTTTCTCCTTCTCTCTTGCTAGCTGAACCGGGGAGAAGAGAGCAGCACACGTGGGGAGGGGTTCTGCGGGTGGCACAGTGGGCACCTTATAACTGGCCCTAGGTGAGCTTGCACAAACTGAGGTGTACAAAGAGGATGATGGATCCTGGGGCAAAGGGATCAGTCAGAGGTGGAGAATCGATGCAGAGTCCTTTATTCAGAGAGCAGTTTTTGCATCTAACAGCGTGAACCTGTAAGGAATAATTTAGCCAGTCCCTTCTGAAGGGGATCTTCCACAATTTAGGATTCTGATTTGAGTTTGGGGCAACCAGCCACCCCAGTGTTACCTCCCAAGAACGCCCACCAAAATTGTGTCTCTCTCTGCGACAAAATTCATTCTGCTTCCCCCAGGCGGGAACCATCGGGGACGCATGCGTAGAGCTACTCGGACACACGCGTGCTACCAAAACATCAGCACTGCGCCCAGCTCTGATGAAGGTCCTGTGTCACTTGTTGTTCTGCTGCCCAGGGTGGCACCTCGGGAATACAATCTAATAATAATATCCACTGAGTACAGACCACCCGTCCATTATAACAAGGACGGGAGGGGGACTTTCCCTACACGCAGATCATATATGTGCAGTGCATGTGTGCTTGGATCTCCGCGTACTGGAAGAGAAGGAAACGATTTTGTCTTTCAGTGATTCTAAGCCAGAGATTGACTCTAATTTTAGAAGCAGCAATATTTAGCCGAATCCCAGCTGGCGCGACACATCATTTCCTCACCTGGTGACAGACGTGACATCAGCTTATGTGGGAGACAAACTGTCACAAGACAGGACTAAAGAAAGCCGTCATTATTATTACCTTAGTAACAGACACAGGCAGGTCTCAATGTGATCTCTCCGCGGCTACACTAACACGCACAGACCCCCTGCTTCTGACTGCCATGGGCTCGCAGTTCACAATAGTGGTGACCATCAATGACTCCGCCTTCAGTGATCGATGTTTGTAAACCATCGGTATTACCCATCGATGGTGAGCCATGGATGGTTTGTGTTTTGCGCATGGGCAGTTGGTGCTCATGCATGCACAGAACATATTTTTGTTTCACCATCAGGTGCAGCCATCGATATACCATTGGTAATGGTTGATGACCAACCCTAGTTTACAAATCTTTGCAAATTAGGGCAATCCACCAGTCCACATGGATAAATGAGCCATTCCTCTGGGTCAAACACCCAAAACTAGGCCTTGCCTCGTATGGTCATGGGTCCTAATTCAGAGGTGTACCCTATTGCCCAGTAGCTGTGTCTTTAAACGCAGCTACTGTGCAATAATGTGGCAATGCGGCAGGAGGCATTAGATGCCCCTTGTGAACCACAGCTGCGTCCGAGGATGTAGCATCAGATCACTCTGCGTGACCATCGGTCATCTGGTATTTACCGGTCAGTCTAGTCCACTTACTGAACTTCTGGAAGAGGAAAAAAGACTACATTTGGGATAGAGGTTGAGTGAAGGATGGGGAGGTATTTACCAGTTAGTATGGTCCACTTACTGAACTTGTGCTGTGTGAGAAACAGGATTAGTGTGGAGGTAGAGGTTGAGTAAAGGGGAGGAGGGGGGCTCGGAACTCCTCGATTCAGTATGGTCCAGTTACTGAACTTGTGCTGGGTGAGAAGGATGAGGGTTGGTGAGAAGGATGACAGTGGGAGAAAGGGTTTGAGAGAAGTACACAGTGGTGGGGGGGGGGTACTTACCGATTCAGTATGGTCCAGTTACTGAACTTCTGCTGGGTGGAATTTGCTGGTACATAGTTGTGCATCTCCACCAGTTTTGGAAAATGAAATTTGACGAGTTCGGCGGTCAGCACTGGACGGGCAGAGAAAGGTTACATGGTTAGAAGTGTTACCTCTCATTTATCATCACCACAACTGATCACCTTCTATATGCACTACCCAGAATCCTCAGCACTGACACGCTGGGGGTGGACTTCATACTGTGAATGCCCCCCATAAATTCACACCCCCTACACTCCCTTTATCTCTCTAACTTAGCCTTCTCCCAAATGAAGATGTCTCATTTTTGCGGATGAGTAAGCAACTCCCCAGGCGCACACTCAGCAAGAAAAATCCCAATCCGTTGTACTAAAAGGATGATCACAGATAGGAATGATCAGGATGATTGCATGCAGTTCACCTCCAAGACACTAGATGGCAGTGGGCCTGATTCACCAAGGATCACAACTGCTAATATGCACGCAATCGGCCGATTGTTGCGTACTGCGCGTGCGTATTCCTGAGTAAGGTCAGAGCTTGTACAAATGTGCGTGAGGCTGCGATGGTACTCGATGTTACCGATGGTTTTGCAGTCTTGCCAAACTTTACGGATGTGTGTAAGGTAAAGTGGGCGTCCTTATGTTGTGCTGTGGCGGCATAGCGATCGCAATGGATTTGCATACTAACGCAGTGAGACTGTGTGCGTAATCGCTATTGCGATTGTTAGTGAATCAGGCCCAGTATTTTTAACTTAATTCCAAGTTTTACAAACTAAAAAAACACATTGAACATCAAATTATATGTAAGTGACACCCCCTAAGTAACTTATAATATCCTTATAGTTTGCAGTAAAAAGTGCATTATCCCATATTTATTATATATCAAACTATGGGTCTGATTCAGACCCACTCGCGAGCGGCTGTCCGCTCGCAAGTGGGTCGATGTTCTGGACTGAGCATGCGCACGACGGAGGGAGCTCCGTCGTGCGCATGCGCCAGACGCGACGAGCGAAGGAAAGTCCTTCGCTCGTTGTGTCTGATCAAAGGGGGCGTGCTGTCGATGTTGATTGACAGCACGCCCCCTTTGGTAGGCGTGCCGGGGGCGTGCCTCCCTGACGGGGGCGTTCCCACGGGAACGCCTCCCGTCAAAAGCCGGCCCACTGACATCACTAGTGATGTCAGTGGGAGTGATTTTGGCTCTGATAGAGCCAAAATCACTCCGGAGCTTGCGGTTGAAAACCTCAACCGCAGGCTCCGGCTCGCAGTTTCGATGGTCGCGATGGTCACGACCATCGCGGCCATCAAAATGCACGCTCGTATAGCCTGTGGGTGGTGACCCACAGCTATACGAGCGTCCAGGAGGACGCTCCATTTTCATGGAGACCGGCCCTCATTCAGAGCGTGCGCTCTGCTCAGAGCGTACGGCTCTGAATGAGGGCCTATATGCACATATAACATTGCATAGGGTGTACATTGTAGTAATCTATTCTGTTTTGTAAATTGTATAAAAATCAATTTAAATTTATGTGGGATGATCACGTTTTAAACGCATATGTGTATACCTGGGACTGTGTTCTATATGTTACCTGTAGGAAGATGGTTATATCTTTTTTTTATGAGGGAAAAACAGTATGCTACACTGGAATATGGGACCACGATAAGTGTCCATCACCCCGCAGCCTGGGAATCGTGTCAGTGGCTGGAAGAGATGGCGTTTGGGTCATTGAATTGCATGGAGCGCCCCTTGTCTTAAGGTGGTTTTATTCTGAAAGGCATAATAAAGGCTGCAGCCATATTCTCTCCCCTGCAGGTAGAGAGGTGTATGTGTGTGTGTGTGCGTGCATGTGTGTATGTATGTGTGTGTGTATGTGTATATGTGTATGTGTGTGTGTCTGTATGTATGTGTGTGTGTCTATATGTGTATGTGTATGTGTGTGTGTATATGTGTGTGTATGTGTGTATGGGTATGTGTGTGTGTGTGTGTATATGTGTGTGCATGTATGTGTGTGTGTGTGTGCATGTATGTGTGTGTGTTGGGGGGGCCTTGGACAAAGAGGGGCAGGAAATTCCTCTATATATGATCATATATCCTTTATGTACGATATTAAAATGCACATGGGCCTATTATATGCACTGTGTGGGGACGGTGAGAGAAGTATGCCCCCCCGGAAAGTACAATCAGGGGGGTGTAGTGAGCAGTATAACATAGAATAATTGATGCCTCTTGCACAGAAGGAACCAGCAGCCTTAGGCTTTCTGTTTAGATCCTGTATAAACCTGTGTAGTAATTCATCGGCATAAGCTCCAGCCTTCTACACCTACTATAGAACTGGTAATTAGAGTGTGCAGCACTAATTACAGGAATAACAGCTATATTACAGACACCGCTCATCCTGCCATCAGACCGCAGACTGAGGGGGCAGAGCACAGCCCACTATCAGAGGGTAATCACAGAGCTGCTCCTTCTGACATGAGATGTGCCCCATACAGACTGGAGCTGATCTCAGGCAGAGGGAAGCTGTCTCCTGTCCATGTATTGTGCCGGAATCACCTTCTCCCTCTGTATAATATCCCTCAGACATGAGATGTGCCCCATACAGACTGGAGCTGATCACAGGCAGAGGGAAGCTGTCTCCTGTCCATGTATTGTGCCGGAATCACCTTCTCCCTCTGTATAATATCCCTCAGACATGAGATGTGCCCCATACAGACTGCAGCTGATCACAGGCAGAGGGAAGCTGTCTCCTGTCCATGTATTGTGCCGGAATCACCTTCTCCCTCTGTATAATATCCCTCAGACATGAGATGTGCCCCATACAGGCTGCAGCTGATCACAGGCAGAGGGAAGCTGTCTCCTGTCCATGTATTGTGCCGGAATCACCTTCTCCCTCTGTATAATATCCCTCAGACATGAGATGTGCCCCATACAGACTGGAGCTGATCACAGGCAGAGGGAAGCTGTCTCCTGTCCATGTATTGTGCCGGAATCACCTTCTCCCTCTGTATAATATCCCTCAGACATGAGATGTGCCACATACAGGCTGGAGCTGATCTCAGGCAGAGGGAAGCTGCCTCCTATCCATGTATTGTGCCGGAATCACCTTCTCCCTCTGTATACTATCCCTCAGAAATGAGATGTGCCCCATACAGACTGGAGCTGATCACAGGCAGGGGGAAGCTGTCTCCTGTCCATGTATTGTGCCGGAATCACCTTCTCCCTCTGTATAATATCCCTCAGACATGAGATGTGCCCCATACAGGCTGGAGCTGATCACAGGCAGAGGGAAGCTGTCTCCTGTCCATGTATTGTGCCGGAATCACCTTCTCCCTCTATATAATATCCCTCAGACATGAGATGTGCCCCATACAGACTGGAGCTGATCTCAGGCAGAGGGAAGCTGCCTCCTGTCCATGTATTGTGCCGGAATCACTTTCTCCCTCTGTATAATATCCCTCAGACATGAGATGTGCCCCATACAGGCTGGAGCTGATCACAGGCAGAGGGAAGCTGTCTCCTGTCCATGTATTGTGCCGGAATCACCTTCTCCCTCTATATAATATCCCTCAGACATGAGATGTGCTCCATACAGACTGGAGCTGATCTCAGGCAGAGGGAAGCTGCCTCCTGTCCATGTATTGTGCCGGAATCACCTTCTCCCTCTGTATAATATCCCTCAGACATGAGATGTGCCACATACAGACTGGAGCTGATCACAGGCAGAGGGAAGCTGCCTCTTGTCCATGTATTGTGCCGGAATCACCTTCTCTGTATAATATCCCTCAGACATGAGATGTGCCCCATACAGGCTGGAGCTAATCACAGGCAGAGGGAAGCTGTCTCCTATCCATGTATTGTGCCGAAATCACCTTCTCCCTCTGTATAATATCCCTCAGACATGAGATGTGCCCCATACAGGCTGGAGCTAATCACAGGCAGAGGGAAGCTGTCTCCTATCCATGTATTGTGCCGAAATCACCTTCTCCCTCTGTATAATATCCCTCAGACATGAGATGTGCCCCATACAGACTGGAGCTGATCACAGGCAGAGGGAAGCTGTCTCCTGTCCATGTATTGTGCCGGAATCACCTTCTTCCTCTGTATAATATCCCTCAGACATGATATGTGCCCCATACAGACTGGAGCTGATCACAGGCAGAGGGAAGCCGTCTCCTATCCATGTATTGTGCCGGAATCACCTTCTCCCTCTGTATAATATCCCTCAGACATGAGATGTGCCCCATACAGACTGGAGCTGATCACAGGCAGAGGGAAGCTGTCTCCTGTCCATGTATTGTGCCGGAATCACCTTCTTCCTCTGTATAATATCCCTCAGACATGAGATGTGCCCCATACAGACTGGAGCTGATCACAGGCAGAGGGAAGCTGCCTCTTGTCCATGTATTGTGCCGGAATCACCTTCTCTGTATAATATCCCTCAGACATGAGATGTGCCCCATACAGACTGGAGCTGATCACAGGCAGAGGGAAGCTGTCTCCTGTCCATGTATTGTGCCGGAATCACCTTCTCCCTCTGTATAATATCCCTCAGACATGAGATGTGCCCCATACAGGCTGGAGCTGATCACAGGCAGAGGGGAAGCTGTCTCCTGTCCATGTATTGTGCCGGAATCACCTTCTCCCTCTGTATAATATCCCTCAGACATGAGATGTGCCCCAGACAGGCTGGAGCTGATCACAGGCAGAGGGAAGCTGTCTCCTGTCCATGTATTGTGCCGGAATCACCTTCTCCCTCTGTATAATATCCCTCAGACATGAGATGTGCCCCATACAGGCTGGAGCTGATCACAGGCAGAGGGAAGCTGTCTCCTGTCCATGTATTGTGCCGGAATCACCTTCTCCCTCTGTATAATATCCCTCAGACATGAGATGTGCCCCATACAGACTGGAGCCGATCACAGGCAGAGGGAAGCTGCCTCCTATCCATGTATTGTGCCGGAATCACCTCCCTCTGTATAATATCCCTCAGACATGAGATGTGCCCCATACAGACTGGAGCTGATCACAGGCAGAGGGAAGCTGTCTCCTATCCATGTATTGTGCCGGAATCACCTTCTCCCTCTGTATAATATCCCTCAGACATGAGATGTGCCCCATACAGACTGGAGCTGATCACAGGCAGAAAGAAGCTGTCTCCTGTCCATGTATTGTGCCGGAATCACCTTCTCCCTCTGTATAATATCCCTCAGACATGAGATGTGCCCCATACAGACTGGAGCTGATCACAGGCAGGGGGAAGCTGTCTCCTGTCCATGTATTGTGCCGGAATCACCTTCTCCCTCTGTATAATATCCCTCAGACATAAGATGTGCCCCATACAGACTGGATCTGATCACAGGCAGAGGGAAGCTGTCTCCTGTCCATGTATTGTGCCGGAATCACCTTCTCCCTCTGTATACTATCCCTCAGAAATGAGATGTGCCCCATACAGACTGGAGCTGATCACAGGCAGGGGGAAGCTGTCTCCTGTCCATGTATTGTGCCGGAATCACCTTCTCCCTCTGTATAATATCCCTCAGACATGAGATGTGCCCCATACAGGCTGGAGCTGATCACAGGCAGAGGGAAGCTGTCTCCTGTCCATGTATTGTGCCGGAATCACCTTCTCCCTCTATATAATATCCCTCAGACATGAGATGTGCCCCATACAGACTGGAGCTGATCTCAGGCAGAGGGAAGCTGCCTCCTGTCCATGTATTGTGCCGGAATCACCTTCTCCCTCTGTATAATATCCCTCAGACATGAGATGTGCCCCATACAGGCTGGAGCTGATCACAGGCAGAGGGAAGCTGTCTCCTGTCCATGTATTGTGCCGGAATCACCTTCTCCCTCTATATAATATCCCTCAGACATGAGATGTGCTCCATACAGACTGGAGCTGATCTCAGGCAGAGGGAAGCTGCCTCCTGTCCATGTATTGTGCCGGAATCACCTTCTCCCTCTGTATAATATCCCTCAGACATGAGATGTGCCCCATACAGACTGGAGCTGATCACAGGCAGAGGGAAGCTGCCTCTTGTCCATGTATTGTGCCGGAATCACCTTCTCTGTATAATATCCCTCAGACATGAGATGTGCCCCATACAGGCTGGAGCTAATCACAGGCAGAGGGAAGCTGTCTCCTATCCATGTATTGTGCCGAAATCACCTTCTCCCTCTGTATAATATCCCTCAGACATGAGATGTGCCCCATACAGACTGGAGCTGATCACAGGCAGAGGGAAGCTGTCTCCTGTCCATGTATTGTGCCGGAATCACCTTCTTCCTCTGTATAATATCCCTCAGACATGATATGTGCCCCATACAGACTGGAGCTGATCACAGGCAGAGGGAAGCCGTCTCCTATCCATGTATTGTGCCGGAATCACCTTCTCCCTCTGTATAATATCCCTCAGACATGAGATGTGCCCCATACAGACTGGAGCTGATCACAGGCAGAGGGAAGCTGCCTCTTGTCCATGTATTGTGCCGGAATCACCTTCTCTGTATAATATCCCTCAGACATGAGATGTGCCCCATACAGGCTGGAGCTAATCACAGGCAGAGGGAAGCTGTCTCCTATCCCTGTATTGTGCCGAAATCACCTTCTCCCTCTGTATAATATCCCTCAGACATGAGATGTGCCCCATACAGACTGGAGCTGATCACAGGCAGAGGGAAGCTGTCTCCTGTCCATGTATTGTGCCGGAATCACCTTCTTCCTCTGTATAATATCCCTCAGACATGAGATGTGCCCCATACAGACTGGAGCTGATCACAGGCAGAGGGAAGCTGTCTCCTGTCCATGTATTGTGCCGGAATCACCTTCTTCCTCTGTATAATATCCCTCAGACATGAGATGTGCCCCATACAGACTGGAGCTGATCACAGGCAGAGGGAAGCTGTCTCCTGTCCATGTATTGTGCCGGAATCACATTCTCTCTCTGTATAATATCCCTCAGACATGAGATGTGCCCCATACAGACTGGAGCTGATCACAGGCAGAGGGAATCTGCCTCCTGTCCATGTACTGTGCTGGAATCACCTGCTCCCTCTGTATAATAGCCCTCTTTCCTGTCTGATGTACAGTATACATCTGTATGGCTATAGAAAGTGTCTGCTTAGCCCCTTTAGTTATAATTCCAGTCACCATGTATATTATATTTAGAGTCTATTGCACCTATTTATCACATACACAGTCACACCACTTTTTGCAATGAGAATTGGCCCCAGTAAATACTCTGCATGAACATTTGCACTGCATTGTGGGTCAAGGCTCCTGTATAATATACGTTATACTGTAGGAGTAATGTCATTGGTGTCACATGACTCTGTGTTCCACGATGTCACTGGTGTCACATGACTCTGTTACACGATGTCACTGGTGTCACATGACTCAGCATTCCGTGATGTCACTGGTGTCACATAACTCGGTGTTCCACGATGTTACTGGTGTCACATGGCTCAGCATTCCGTGATGTCACTGGTGTCACATAACTCTGAGTTCTGCGATGTCACTGGTATCACATGACTCTGTGTTGCGCGATGTCACTGGTATCACATGACTGTTCCGCGATGTCACTAGTATCACATAACTCTGTGTACCTCGATGTCACTGGTATCACATGACTGTGTTCCGCGATGTCTCTGGTGTCGCATGGCTCAGCATTCCGTGATGTCACTGGTGTCACATAACTCTGAGTTCTGCAGTGTCACATGACTCTGTGTTCCGCAATGTCACTGGTATCACATGACTGTGTTCCGCGATGTCACTGGTGTCCCATGGCTCAGCATTCCGTGATGTCACTGGTGTCACATAACTCTGAGTTCTGCAGTGTCACATGACTCTGTGTTCCGCAATGCCACTGGTATCACATGACTGTGTTCCGCGATGTCACTGGTGTCCCATGGCTCAGCATTCCGTGATGTCACTGGTGTCACATAACTCTGAGTTCTGCAGTGTCACATGACTCTGTGTTCCGCAATGTCACTGGTATCACATGACTGTGTTCCGCGATGTCACTGGTGTCCCATGGCTCAGCATTCCGTGATGTCACTGGTGTCACATAACTCTGAGTTCTGCAGTGTCACATGACTCTGTGTTCCGCAATGTCACTGGTATCACATGACTGTGTTCCGCGATGTCACTGGTGTCCCATGGCTCAGCATTCCGTGATGTCACTGGTGTCACATAACTCTGAGTTCTGCAGTGTCACATGACTCTGTGTTCCGCAATGTCACTGGTATCACATGACTGTGTTCCGCGATGTCACTGTCACATGACTCAGCATTCCCCAATAGCTCGTATAACTCAAAACACTCCAGCCTCATATAAGCTTCTCATGGACATAACTACCATAGGGGTGCAGCTGCTATAGGGCCCAGAGCTGACTGGGGCTCATCTTCCTTGTCACAGGTACATGCGTTATATAAATTTTTCACCATTGGGTGGTACATAGGGGCTCTTACCCACTTTTGCTATGGGGCCTTCAAATACCTGGTTACGCCCCTGAAGCTTCTTGTTTTATTTCATATTGTAACAATCATATTCTAGCTTAGTAACTGGTAAGTTATGGACCCTTTGTATGCCAGGTCCGCTCCTGGCCGGGCTGTTACTCTGTGTAATCTGCTATGGTCTGTCACGTCCCTCCACCCAACACGACAATGTGAGCCTTTGGTAGGAGTGCGCATTACCGCACCCGCTGTGATTGTCAGTCCCAGGGCAGACCATGGCGCATTAATACAATATATAGATAATGAGTGTTTATTGTAAGATAAAAAGGACACGTTCTGTGTGACCTGTATGAAAGTACTCCGCCTGCAGAATTGTGCTTTATTTGGTGAGAAAATGCTTGGTTGCTTCTAATAGCCTTATACAGTTGCAGGTACATTAATACCATTACCCACATATGTCCTTTATTTTCTGCATAGGTGCTGGAGTGACCCCTGGTGGTGGACTAAGGAGAAGGAAGAAATTACATCCTCTCTCCAATAAAAAACACGTTATATTGCCATCTGCCAGGTTACAGGTGCCCTTTTCATGTAGTGGCAGCGGAGACTAGTAAGGATGTTCCAAATATACCGTATATATATGAAAACAAATGTCCTGACTAACTCACTCACTGACACATCAATGTCCAGCCCAAACCCTTGGACCCAGAAACATGAAAATCGGGGAGTATATTCCTTCCATGACGTAGGTGCCCGCTAAGAAGGGATTGTTTGGAATTCAACTCCTAATGGGGTGAAAAGGGCTAAAATGTTTCCTGTGCAATGTCCTGCCTGACTGACTCATCATAGCTGCAGCGCAGTCCAATATTCATATAGGGGAGCCACACCAACTGTCACCCATAAATGCTGCCAAACCTCACTGGCAGTTGGTGTGACTCCCCTATTTGAATATTGGACTGCGCTGCAGCCACACCTCCGGAGCCTCCACTAGCCGTGTGATCCTGACGTGGCTTATGGGGCAGACAGCACTGCAGAGGGGTAAAATGTGCACTGATTCCTCAATAGCTCTTAGGCCACAGGTGAGGGAGGGGAATGTGTTACTACAGAGGTGAGAGAGGAAAATATGTTACAGCAGTGAGAGGTGAATGTGTTACTATAGAGGTGAGGGAGTGGAATGTGTTACCACACAGATAAGGGAAGGGAAATGTGTTACTACACAGGTGAGGGAGGAGAATGTGCTACTACACAGGTATGAGAGGTGAATGTGTTACAACACGGGTGAGGAAAGGGAATGTGTTACTATGTACGTGAGCCGGGTAATGTGTTACTACGGTGGTGAGGGAGGGGAATGTGTTACTCCAGAGGTGAGGGAGCAAAATAAGTTACTACAGGGGTGAATGAGGTTAATGTGTTACTACAAGTGCGAGGGAGGGATTGTATTTCTACATAGGTGAGGTAGGGTAATGTCTTACTATAGCAGTGAGGAAGGGGATGCATTACTATAGAAGTGAAGGATTAATGTGTTACTGGAGTTGCGAAATGGAAACAGTAAATATCTACCCTGGTGACACTGGGCACATCAACTAGTGTATGTATGTACTGTATATACACTGGTGGCCAAAATTGCCGACACATTTTGACATTTGAATGTTCTTCAACTTTGAATGCTTTTAAAAACTGTTTCACTTCACGCAGTGCAATGATTCATATATCAAATGAAAGGAAATTTAATGCTGAATTCAACACAATAAACAGAGGTGAAATATTTGCATTACAAGGGAAGTTATGCTCCTTTCAGTCAGACAAAGAAGCACAGATGCGTTAGATTCAAGAAGAGGATTGGAGTAACAGCTACTACCAGCCAATCGGAATCGTCGTTCTGAGGACTAATCAGCTGTCGTTTATGAGCAGATGCAAGGTCATGTTCAAAGGTGGGAAAGGTCAGTTTGGCTGTTTCATTTTGCAGAATAAAGTTGGTTACTGAAGTGCAATTACGGTTGGATGTTTGTGTGTATTGTTTAACGACGGTGTAAAAAATAAACACAACAATGTCGTCCAGGCAAAGTGGTGACCGGTCACCCAGGAAGAGATCCAGGATTGTGGTGTTACGTGAAAATGGTCTTTCGTATGCAGCAATTGCGAGAGAAGTTGGTGGGAATGTGACAACATCAGGAGTACGAAAGTTTTGTTTACACTATCAGGAAACACAATCTATACAAAACAAAGAAGGAAATGGTCAGAAAAAGTGCACAACAGCTGCTGATGATAGGAGAATAAAACGAATTTGCGTCAGGGACAGATGGATGTCATCTGCGGCCATTAGCAGTGACCTGAGTGCAACTGGTGTTTTGTCAGTGCAAGAACGGTACGGAGAAGACTAACGGAGGTTGGCCTAAAAGGTAGGATTCCCCGAAAAAAGCCATTGCTGAATAAAAAGCAGCGGCAGAAATGAATACAGTGGGCAAAAGAACACATTGCATGGACAGAAGGTCAGTGGAAACAAGTGATATGGAGTGACGAAACTAAGATATCTATATCAGGCAGTGATGGAAGAAAATATCGGAGACGTCGCATCGGGGAAGAGGTACATCCAGATTGCATTCAAGCGACAACAAAGTATCCTACAAGTGTTATGATCTGGGCATGTATGACAGCAGATGCTGTAGGCCGCCTTTATGTCATAGATGGCACACTGAACAGCAGAAAGTACATTGACACCATCCTACAACCAAAACTTCTACCTTTTATCAGGGTTCTTTTTACAGATAATGCCCCATTTTTTTCCCATCAGGATTCAGCTCCCTGCCACACTGCATGGCTATGCAAACAGTGGTTCACGGAGAATGACATACAGGTGCTGGGATGGCCAGGAAACAGCCCAGACCTGAACCTCATAGAACATTTGTGGTTCAGTTTGAAAAAACTGGTACATCTGAGGCATCCATCCAATAAAAGACAATTAATTGAGGCTATAATTGTCTCATGGCACCACATAATAAAGAAAGAATAGGTCCAAACACTGGTTGGCTCAATGCCACGTCGCTGTGCTGCTGTCTTGAAAAATAAAGGATACCCAACGAAATACTGATAGGACAGTAACATCATACGTACACAGGGATTTTCACCCTAAGTGTTGTTTTCACTGCATAACTTCCCTTGTAATGCAAATATTTGACCTCTGTTTATTGTGTTGAATTCAGCATAAAATTTCCTTTAATTTGATATATGAATTATTGCACTGCATGAAGTGTAACAGTTTTTATAAGCATTCGAAGTTGAAAAACATTAAATTTTCAAATAGTATCCGCAATTTTGGCCACCACTGTATATATCACAAAAATAAATATATAAATAAACATAATTAAAAGTTGACCGTTTAGGGGTCTGTCTGTTCATTTGGGCCAATCTCTTGAACCACTTGACAAATTTTGAGGGGGTTTTCACTATTCTATATAGCATTGGTCTAGAAAAATTTAGGTGTATGAACCATTCATGACAAAAGGGAGCCAAGCAGTGACAATTATAGTGAATCAGTCACAGAAAAAAAATCTTGCACCAAATTGCTGCAGAGGAGCTGCCCATTGTGCTGAAACAGCAAGACAGCATCTGAAACTGAGGTTTGGATTGAAGAAAGTCACAGAAAAAACTATTGTGCTTTGTGAGTGACTGACTTCTGCTGCAGGGGTGAGGGCTGCACTCTGATTGGCTCTCTGAGATAGTGAGAACCAATCAGAGCAAGCAGTCTGCCCAGTTGCTTAGTAACAGCCTAGAGAGGGGAGGGAGTCAGGTACTGATCAGGGTCACATCTGAGGCAGAGTGACAGATAGCTTCCAATGAACCTATGAAGTTGCCCTGATGCAGACACAGTAGCCAGGGAAGGCATAACTATCAGGAATTAATAAAAACAAACAGCCATCGAACCAGATCAAAAACGTTGATGGTTAGTCACCGTTGGATTACGATGTCCATCCTTACGCTAAACCTGCAGACGGACTCTGACCACCACTCCTCCACCATGAAGTGCTCCCTCTCCAACGTGATGTTCCCACACAGCCACACGTCCACGGTGAACAGAAGTCGCCTCCCATGGAAGTCATTGCTGTTCTCGGACAGGGGCACCATGGCGTGGAAGCCCAGGAATTGCAGGGTACATTGTGTTCATCGCCATGTTCAGTAACTAAGGAGGGGTGCGCCGGGAGGCTGCAGAAATATGCACAGGTGCCCCAGCCCAGGGACATGCTGCTGATAATGCTTACGGTAGCTGCAATACAAGGCTCTCATCCATGATCCTTCAGCCCTTCCCAGCACATCCCAGTGGCCGGGCCCCAGCCAGCTGCAGGGCAGCAGCAGTAGGGGTTGTGGTGACACCGGTGAGATGCAGGGAGCAGGAGTGAGAAGCAGGGGCCTGAGGTGAGATGCAATGAATGGTGATGAAATATAGCATAATGTGGTGAGATGCAGGGGGCAGGAGTAAGATGCAGGAGGCTGTTGCGGGATGCAGGGGGCAGGAGTAAGATGCAGAAGGCTGTGGTGAAATGCAGGGGGCAGTAGTAAGACGCAGGAGGCTGTGGTGAGATGCAGGGGGCAGTAGTAAGACGCAGGAGGCTGTGGTGAAATGCAGGGGGCAGTAGTAAGACGCAGGAGGCTGTGGTGAAATGCAGGGGGCAGGAGTAAGACGCAGGAGGCTGTGGTGAAATACAGGGGGCAGAAGTAAGAGGCAGGAGGCTGTTGTGTGATGCAGGGGGCAGGAGTGAGATGTAGGGGGCTGTGGTGACATGGTGTAGGTTATTATGAGATGCAGGGGCTGTGGTGATGGTGTAGGATGGTATGAGATGCAGGGGGCTGTGGTGATATGGTGTAGGATGGTATGAGATGCAGGGGACTGTGGTGACATGGTGTAGGATGGTATGAGATGCAGGGGACTGTGGTGACATGGTGTAGGTTGGTATGAGATGCAGGGACTGTGGTGACATGGTGTAGGTTGTTATGAGATGCAGGGGACTGTGGTGACATGGTGTAGGTTAGTTATAAGATGTAGGGGGCTGTGGTGACATGGTGTAGGATGTTATGAGATGCAGGGGGCTGTGGTGACATGGTGTAGGATGTTATGAGATGCAGGGGGCTGTGGTGACATGGTGTAGGTTGGTATGAGATGCAGGGGGCTGTGGTGACATGGTGTAGGTTGTAGGTTGTTATGAGATGCAGGGGACTGTGGTGACATGGTGTAGGTTAGTTATAAGATGTAGGGGGCTGTGGTGACATGGTGTAGGATGTTATGAGATGCAGGGGGCTGTGGTGACATGGTGTAGGTTGGTATGAGATGTAGGGGGCTGTGGTGACATGGTGTAGGTTGTTATGAGATGCAGGGGCTGTGGTGACATGGTGTAGGTTGGTATGAGATGTAGGGGGCTGTGGTGACATGGTGTAGGTTGGTATGAGATGCAGGGGGCTGTGGTGACATGGTGTAGGTTGTAGGTTGTTATGAGATGCAGGGGCTGTGGTGACATGGTGTAGGTTGGTATGAGATGTAGGGGGCTGTGGTGACATGGTGTAGGTTGGTATGAGATGCAGGGGGCTGTGGTGACATGGTGTAGGTTGTTATGAGATGCAAGGGCTGTGGTGACATGGTGTAGGTTGGTATGAGATGTAGGGGGCTGTGGTGACATGGTGTAGGTTGGTATGAGATGTAGGGGGCTGTGGTGACATGGTGTAGGATGTTATGAGATGCAGGGGGCTGTGGTGACATGGTGTAGGTTGGTATGAGATGCAGGGGGCTGTGGTGATGGTGTAGGATGGTATGAGATGCAGGGGGCTGTGGTGACATAGTGTAGGTTGGTATGAGATGCAGGGGACTGTGGTGATATGGTGTAGGTTGGTATGAGATGCAGGAGACTGTGGTGACATGGTGTAGGATGGTATGAGATGCAGGGGACTGTGGTGACATGGTGTAGGTTGGTATGAGATGCAGGAGACTGTGGTGACATGGTGTAGGATGGTATGAGATGTAGGGGGCTGTGGTGACATGGTGTAGGATGGTATGAGATGTAGGGGGCTGTGGTGACATGGTGTAGGTTGGTATGAGATGCAGGGACTGTGGTGACATGGTGTAGGTTGTTATGAGATGCAGGGGGCTGTGGTGACATGGTGTAGGTTGGTATGAGATGTAGGGGGCTGTGGTGACATGGTGTAGGTTGGTATGAGATGCAGGGACTGTGGTGACATGGTGTAGGTTGTTATGAGATGTAGGGGACTGTTGTGACATGGTGTAGTATGGTATGAGATGTAGGGGGCTGTGGTGACATGGTGTAGGATGTTATGAGATGCAGGGGGCTGTGGTGACATGGTGTAGGTTGGTATGAGATGCAGGGGGCTGTGGTGATGGTGTAGGATGGTATGAGATGCAGGGGGCTGTGGTGACATAGTGTAGGTTGGTATGAGATGCAGGGGACTGTGGTGATATGGTGTAGGTTGGTATGAGATGCAGGAGACTGTGGTGACATGGTGTAGGATGGTATGAGATGCAGGGGACTGTGGTGACATGGTGTAGGTTGGTATGAGATGCAGGAGACTGTGGTGACATGGTGTAGGATGGTATGAGATGTAGGGGGCTGTGGTGACATGGTGTAGGATGGTATGAGATGTAGGGGGCTGTGGTGACATGGTGTAGGTTGGTATGAGATGCAGGGACTGTGGTGACATGGTGTAGGTTGTTATGAGATGCAGGGGGCTGTGGTGACATGGTGTAGGTTGGTATGAGATGTAGGGGGCTGTGGTGACATGGTGTAGGTTGGTATGAGATGCAGGGACTGTGGTGACATGGTGTAGGTTGTTATGAGATGTAGGGGACTGTTGTGACATGGTGTAGTATGGTATGAGATGTAGGGGGCTGTGGTGAGATGTAGAGGACTGTGGGGACATGGTGTACTGTAGGTTGTTATGAGATGCACATATATCAGAAACATAACTTTATAACCATGGAGATACATACAGCTGTAGTCACCGTGCTTATCATCATGGCCATAATAACAAATTAACAGAAATTGGCCTAGATACAAAGTTGCATCTGAGAAATCTAAACTCACCTCCATCACTGAAGTCCCGGGTGATATTCTTCTTAGGTCTGGACAAAGGGATTTTATCCACCCAGGTGTACAAGTCATGTAAATTCTGCTCATCAAACTCTACAGCCATCGTGAGAGGCCCACAAGCTCCGCGTCCTGCTATAAATGCTGAATATCCCTCAGTGTCCTGCATTAAACGTGGTATATTCCTCAGTGTCCTGCATTGTACAATGTAAATTCCATGTCACACTAGCTCTCTGCCCTGGAACGTATATTCCACCATAGGTGTGTAAGCTCTCCACTCCCTGCTATGCACCTGCTCATCCAGGTATGCCGCCTGCATCCATATTGTTTACTGTAGCCATAGCAACAGCTGTAACAGGAGACCAGGAAGTCCCATGTGTGTCTGGGAGACTTGAGCTTACCAGCTGCACTTTTTCCACAACCAGCTTTATTGGCACATTGCTCGGCTGCTGTGCACGATACAGCGGAATGTGTGTGTGTGTGTGTGTGTGTGTGTGTGTGTGTGTGTGTGTGTGTGTGTGTGTGTGTGTGTGTGTGTGTGTGTGTGTTATGGGCAATATAGACTGTAAGCTCCACTGGTGCAGGGACTTATGTGAATGACCAAATATTCTGTAAAAGGCTGCGGAATATGTGTGCGCTATATAAATAACTGTAAATAAATAAAAATACTGAAATGTTATCTTTATAGTTGTCAGCATTTTACCACAGCTCCTGTCTGCTGGGCAGTGGCATCTATCATGGAACCCCCTATGTGTCAGCATCACTAATAATAGGAAAAATAAAATAATAATCTATCGCTAATAACCAATAAAAAGGGTGGTGGAATTATAAAAGCTTTTTTTCTGGCAAACTGCTGCTCCAAATAGGAGTTTATGGAAATTCCCCAAATGTAAGGAAAATGAAGCGCTATTTGTGAAAAAAAAAAAAAATGCATTTATTCACATACAAAAATAGCCCCAGGTTGAGTGACCCGGGAATCCGACCCTGGTAGCTTGCAGGATCGAAGCCGGGTAGATGCTTGGTGTGAACAGCATGACCCGGGTCACGATGACCCAGGTCTTGCCTCAGATCGGCTCTCATCTGTCTCTGCAGCCAGCCCCCACTGTCTCTCCAGCCACCCTCCTTCTATTTCTCCAGTCGGACTCCACTGTCTCTCCAGCCACCCCTCTTCTATTTCTCCAGTCAGCCCCCACTGTCTCTCCAGCCACTCCCCTTCTATTTCTCCAGTCAGCCTCCACTGTTTCTCCTGCCAGCCTTGCAATGTCTCTCCAGCTCCTGTGCCTGCATCCCTCCTTCTCCACTTACCTTCTCCTGGGTCTTCTGGCTGCACCTGCCTGCTCCTTTACATGCCGGAGTCCTCTGAACTGCCACGCCGCACATCTTCAGGCATCACCGGTGATTAGTGCAATAAAGTTTTTTTTTTGTTTATTGAGACATGCAATAAACAAAAGAAAACATTATTGCACCAGCTGGCCCGATGGTGCCTGAAGACAAAACTGTGGCTCCCCAGACCCCACAAATAGATCCACCTATAACCACCGCCTTCGCCGCTGGCAGAGGTTGTACAGTAGATGGATTTGTCTGTGTGCCCCTGGTGTCCCCCTGACAGCAAGAGCCCTGGTGGCCAGTGACTCCACTGCCTCCGAAGGTTCCGCCTCTGACTGTGCCAGCATAACGTAACCAAGTAGAGGCCAATGACATGTCTGTATAACATTTTAATGAATATAACATCTTTGTATGGTGCATTCAACTTTTTTACTCAATCTTCTAATTTAGCTGCTCATCTATTAAATATTCAGGCTGTAATGCAATAAGATCAGTGGCCTCAAATGCACTGCATGCTGGACAGTCTGGACTTCAATGTGAGGGATCCACCACCGGCTAGCCCACCAGCCCATGGGAATCCTTAATATTTGCAGCTATCCAGTAGTGTATCTATAATGGGTGCAGGGTGTGCGGTGCAGAGGGGTCCACACCGCACACCCTGCACCCATTTCTTCAATACTTACCTCTCCAGAGTCCCACATTGGCAGCGCCATAACTGCCCAAATCACAGGAAAAATGGAGAGGCATCCATTCTTCTGGTGTTTTGCACATATGCAGCAGAACAATCGCTGGGAAAATGGCCACCGTGCTGTTTACCCGAAGACCTGAGAATGGGCTGTAGACTCTGGCACAGCGCAAAAGTCTACTAGTGCTAATAAGTGCGCTGCAAGAGGCTGCAGTGTAGTGCCAGCCGCCAGATAGAGAGGAGGGGGGCTTACAGAAAGACTGCACACAGGTCCCCTCCTCTCTTAATACCCCTCTGCAGGTACCCCCCTGAAAACAGGTGTTTGGGGATATCCTGCAATTATTGTTAAATAAATATGCCGCTATATCACAGTGTTGTACAGTGTTATTAATATTTAGGGACTATTTATCTATGGATGAAGGGTCACAGATGATAGGGCTCATTATTGCATTGCTCTATAGATAAAAGAGGCTACCTACGGCAGTAACCAATAGCTGGTATTTTCTCATGCTGTCTGATTTTATCTGGATTCAAAAGTGCTCAATTTAATCCTGTGGGGGTCATTAATGCAATCTATAGTATATGGCGGTAACTTATGCTGTCTGTACCATATGCTGGTCACTGATGCTGACTGTATTATATGGTGGTCACTGATGCTGTCTGTATTAAATGGTGGTCACTGAAAACTGGCTGGAGTAGAAATTGGCTGCAGAGAAGGGTCAGTGTACTTACCTGTCACTGGCAGCCAGTCAGGCATGGAGAAAACCAGGCAAGGATGTCAGCCGTATATACTGCACCAGCAGCCAGGGAAAAGAAACCATGCTGATGGCATATTGAATATGGTTCGTCCGCGAGCCAATCACAGCTTGCGAACCGACAGCCAATCAGGAGCAGCCGCTGCTGATTGGCTGCTCGCAGACCGACAGCCAATCAGGTGCAGTCGCTGCAGATTGGCTGTCAATCTGCGAGTAGCCAATTAGGAGTGGCCGCTCCAGATTGGCAGCCGTTATGGGAGCTCTAATTGGCTCGTGGCTGGCAACTTATTTGGAATGCTGCTTCGCCGAGTCTTCTACCTGGCTGCCAGTATAATGATTTAGCCACACAGCTGACATATGGGCCCCCTCTCTCTCTGGGCCTGGGACTCCAGGCCCGGCAGTCCCTCCTTGATGGTGGCCCTGGTGGTCACTAGTGCTCTCTATAGTATATGGCATCACTAATGCTGTCTTTAGTAAAAAGTGGTCACTGATGCTGTCTGTAGTATATGGCAGTCACTGATGCTATGTTTAGTATATGGCAGTCACTAGTGTCTGTATTATATGGCTGTCACTGATGCTCTCTGTATTATATGGTGGTCGCAGTAGTTGTCTGTATTATATGGTGGTCACTGGTGCTCTCTATAGTATATGGTGGTCACTAATGCTGTCTATAATATATGATGGTCACTATTGCTGTCTGTAGTCTATGGGGTCACTGATGCTGTTTGTATTATATGATGGTCATTAATGTTATCTGTATTATATGGTGGTCATGAATGCCATATGTAGTGTGTGGTGGTCACTAATGCTGTCTGTAGTATATGGCGGTCACTGATGGTGTGTATAGTATATGGCGATCACTGCTGCTGTCTGTATTATATGGTGGTCACTAATGATATCTTTAGTAAATGGGTTCATTGATTCTATTTGTAGTATATGGTGGTGACAGATGCTGTCTATAACATATTGTGGTCACTATTGCTGTCTGTAGTATATGGGGGTTACTGATGCTGTTTGTAGTATATGGTAGTCATTAATGTTCTGTATAGTATATGGCGATCACTGCTGCTGTCCTTATTACAATGCGGTCACTAATGATATCTTTAGTAAATGGGTTCATTGATACTGTCTCTAGTATATGGCGGTCACTGCTGCTGTCTGTATTATATGGTGGTCACTAATGCTGTCTGTATTATATAGAGGTGACTAATGCTGTCTGTATTATATAGAGGTGACTAATGCTGTCTGTATTATATGGTGTCACTGTTGCTGTCTGTAGTATATGGTGGTCACTAATGCTGTCTAAAGTATATGGAAGTCATTGATGCTGCCTGGAGTATATGGCAGTCACCAAGGCTATCTATAATATATAGCAGTCACTAATGCTCTTTATAGGGAATCAGTATGAAATACCGACAACCGGGATCCTGGCGGTCAGAATCCTGATGCCGGCATCCCGGCAGGCTTAACATACTGAAACTTGTTGGTCAGTATGCTAACCCTCCCCCTCTCGCTACCCTAACCCTCCCTATTTGGTGCCTAATCCTAACCTCCCCTCTAGTGACTGAACCTAACCTCCCCCTCCCAGCACCCTAAACCTAACCCTCCCCCCTTAGTGCCTAACCCTAACCCTCATCCTAGTGCCTAACCCTAACCCTTAAACCTAACCCTTCCCCCAATCCTGTTAGGTACCAGGCTCCTATGTCTGCACC
Organism: Taudactylus pleione; assembly: GCA_031769625.1. Classification (NCBI taxonomy): domain Eukaryota; kingdom Metazoa; phylum Chordata; class Amphibia; order Anura; family Myobatrachidae; genus Taudactylus; species Taudactylus pleione. The sequence goes on from JAUIMM010000860.1 coordinate 485,445, forward strand.
TGGAACCGCTTACTTCTGGGTATGAGTGTGGACATGCTGCTTCAGGACTTCCCGGATAGTGTCGGCTAACTTCCACTGGTCCATTACCATGGACCGATCTCTGCTGGTTAGCTGGCAGAGGGCTTTAGTTTGGAGACACTGGGCTCAAACCAGCCGGAGAACAGAATAGTGTTTTGCGCTATTCTAGTGGTCACAGGATACAAGCAGATGCGTCGCCCTAAGGCCAGATATTTATTGCTCAACATCTTAAAAAGACAATTTCCCTTGCTGAAAGTGCTCGGGGTAAATCACAGCATTCTGATGTCACAGAAGTACAGACCTCTCTGAGAGTCAGAGGATATCTACCTTCAGAGCTCACAGGCCCTATATTTATAGCAAGAGCACACACTACAAAACACTACAGCCCTGCCCCCCACCCCAACCTCTAGGGCACCTATATATAATAAATACATAAATCTTACATTTCACAGGAACTAATAAATTGCATTAATCCTTTCAAATATCTATGCATCAAACCAGTTTGGCTTTCCAAAACACCATCTGATTTATTTTACACCTTAAGGGGCACATCCACTAGGTGATATTAATGAGCGATTGAACGATAACGTCATCGTTATCGTTCAATCGCTCATTAAACGTGCACAGATCGTTTCCGACATCAAGCATCGCCTGAACATGCCGGTCAATCTGACGATAACGACAGATTGACCATGTTCATGGATGAGGGAGGGTGCCTACACTGAATGATATATCGTTCAGTGTTGGCACTGCACTGTTTAATGAATGACTGAACGATAACGATATCATTATCGTTCAACCCTTCACTAGTCGCCTAGTGGATGTGCTCCTTTAGAGATCTTTCGACAGCACAGGAATACCCCCTGGGGCACATTTTAAAAAAAGTTTGTTTACACAAAGGTTTGCTCATTTCATGTAACGCTAGACCTTTTCTAGGTCAGAATAATTACCATCTCATTTCCTAGAAGATGGCAATTCCTTATACATTCCTGTAAGAGCATTGGGCCTGATTCAGAGCCGCTCGTAAGCGGCCGCTCGTTCGTTCTGACCGATGTTCGCTCATCTGCGCATGCGTACGGATTGTAATACGCATGCGCGAACCAGTCAGTGCGGCGAAAATCGTTTGTTCGCTATATAGCGAATGCCTGCTACTTTGAGTGACAGGAGGAGGCGTATGTGGGTGGTAACAGGGGAAGGTGCTTGAAAACGGGGAGTGGAGATCAGAACGCAGGCGTGCTTAAAGGTCAAAACGGGCGTTTTATGGGTGTGCATAATTAATACATGTTAATATACATTATTAAACACATGGCGCCTGGCGTCGGTAAAACATTTTAAATTAGTGCTCCTCGGGAGTGTACATGCGGACACTCTCCATAGGAATGAATGGGGCCACGCTGATTGGTCAGAGGGAGCTGCCCCCTTAGCAGAAGCAACTTTACTCATAGAAACACAGAATGTGACGGCAGATAAGAACCACTTGGCCCATCTAGTCTGCCCTGTTTTACCTTATGGTTACCTCAACCCTATGTGATCCTCGGTTCTTTGTAAGGATATTCTTATGTCTATCCCTGACCCGGAAAACTCCAAAACAGACAAGAGAACAAATGTCCCTGGTGAAAGCCACCCGAAAAGCATCAGAGGCAACCTGATCCATAGGCGCCACCAAACAGCCCAAGACATGGTGATCAGTGGGTCGATGACCATCCACTCCTGTGGTGTGCTCCTATGCTGCCTAGCCTCACAAAATGAATGCATATGCACTCCCCACAGTGCCTCATCTCATAGTTCCAGTCTGTGCCTCTGCACTCTCCACAGTGCCTCATCTCACAGTTCCAGTCTGTGCCTCTGCACTCTCCACAGTGCCTCATCTCATAGTTCCAGTCTGTGCCTCTGCACTTTCCACAGTGCCTCATCTCACAGTTCTAGCCTGTGCCTCTGCACTCTCCACAGTGCCTCACCTCACAGTTCCAGTCTCACTACACACTCCCTGCAGTGCCTCACCTCACAGTTCCAGTCTCGTCTCACTACACACTCCCTGCAGTGTATCACCTCACTATTCCAGTCTGTGCCTCCACACTCTCCACAGTGCCTCATCTCATAGTTTCAGTCAGTGTCTCTGTACTCCCTGCAGTGCTCACCTCACAGTTCCAGTCTGTGCCACAGCACTTTCCGTAATGCCTTACCTCACAGTCCTGGTCAATGGAAAGTTACTCCCTGTGGTGCATCACCCCTCAGGTCCAGTCTGTACCTACACACTACCTGTGGTGCCTCACACCTCAAGCCTCACTTAGCCTCAAAACCAGTTAGTGAATTGCCATTCAGCAGCTCGTGTCATTCCGTGCTCATACATACTTTTGGAGCACCCATCTACTCTGTTTCCCACTTTGAGCTCACCCCCCCTCACTAGAGGATTGTAACCAGCCGGCTCCTGGCAGCAAAATCCAACCCACCTTCAGGTGGTTCTTAAAGAAGACCGGGGAGTCCAATAGACTTTGCACTGTTTAGCTATCAGTGCCAAACTGGAGTAGATTGGTTCATGATCACTAGCCCTAGTGCAACCATGACACAAAGAAGGCGCACGAAACAGCACAGGCCTTGGGCAAGCAGCAGCTAATATAGAAACCACTGTCCATGTGACCCTCCATGTAATTAAAGGAATCCGGGTGATGCAGCTACAAGCGAAAAACTTTGTTATGAGCCAGACCCAAAACCCCGAACCAACCGAAGGGCAGCACTGAGCGACTGGCGAACAACGCTACAAAATGCAGAGTTACAATGGTATCAATAGCCCACGTCACGGTGAGGTAATATAAGTGCTGTATCAGCTGATGCCTACCAGGCACCGAGAAATGAAAGGGCAGTATATACACCCCAGGCCATATATATACACCCCAGGCCATATATACACCCCAGGTCATGGGAAATCCCGGGCGGACTTGAGGTTGTCTTGCGAGAATAAACCAACACCTCCTACATAACGGGTAAATGAAACCTATCAGAGAACTCCTGAAGCAAAAATGCAGCATCCTCATGGAAGGAGTACACGCCCAACCAATGCCAGGGTCCTCTACTGAACCTCCTCAGGATGAGACAACAAATGGCACGATGCCCCCTGCAGAAACCGGCATCTATTGAAGGCCTGAGGCAATGTTAGGACAGCCGTGGCCGTGTGACTGCCAGGAGAAGCATCACCCACCACCCCACATTGCTGAGTCACTGGAAGCCCAACCGTCACGTCCCCAAAACCAAATTACATGAAGGGCCGACCATCCAGCTCGCATCAATTCTTCTCATTGTAGGCTCTCTACAAGCAGTGCCCCTATACAAAGAATTAATCAAATGCAAGTACTTCAATAAAGACCGAATGGGTCAAGATAGCCACCCAAACAAATGTACAAGCTGCTCAACCAGTAGGGGTAGCTAAGGAACGTCTCCTTCTCCATGCCCCCCTAAGGCTTAATCTCCGCCAATGCCATTTTCTGTGGTCTCAGTAATCACAGAGACATCAGTGAAGCCGGCCTTGATGAATACGTTCACAAATTCAAGGGTGTAACCCTGGGTAGATGCAAGAGCGGCAAGGAGTGGTTGCTAATGGTTCCAGCAGCCTCTGCTATTTATTTTGTGCAACCGCCAAAAGCCTAATGATGGTGCGTCTCGTGGCTCTATTGTCGCATTAATGCTATTATTTTGTGGTGTGTGTTTATTATATAAGATAAAAATGTGCGTCTTTCACCCAGTTATTGCTGAGGTGATTTATTTACCCAACGTAGCGGTACTGGGAAGGCCAGGGGCGACACATAAGGTTGGACTACGGATGGATCAGTCGTGTGGCATTAGATAAGCATCACACAGGTCTCCTCTCAGGTGTGAGGGACAGGTAACAAGTTGCACATTCGTCCTACAGGGCTGCTTTTTTTATATTTCAGCTGCAGATAGTGTCAATGTCTCTCTATCAGTAATATCTTTCCTCTGTAAAATGTGTAATTCAGCCATGTGAGGTGGGGATTTCTAGTTCACATTAAGGCATAAAGGTAAAGCACAAGTGAATTAAACCGTATAAAGATCTCCGGAGCCTCTGAAGAACTGGAGGCCCTGGGGACAAGTTTCAGAATCCTTTAGTGCCCAGGGGATGAGGTGCTGGGAGCTCATAATACTCTGTTGGTCATAACTTGTCTGTACCTGTCCCCTACTATGCTCATTCACAAAGCAACTACTGTACTTATACAGTCCATTCCCATCCCCGTGACACTGCAAACTCATCTGCCATCCCAGGGACAGTGCACACTCCTCTACCATCCCCAGGACAGTGCACACTCCTCCTCCATCCCAAGGACACTGCACACTCCTCTTCCATCCCTAGGACACTGCACACTCCTCTTCCATCCCTAGGACACTGCACACTCCTCTTCCATCCCTAGGACACTGCACACTCCTCTCCTCCATCCCCAGGACAGTGCACACTCCTCTACCATCCCCAGGACAGTGCACACTCCTCTACCATCCCTAGGACAGTGCACACTCCAGGACACTGCAAACTCTTCTGCCATTCCCAGGACAGTGCACATTGCTCTCCCATCCCTAGGACACCGCAAACTCCAGGACAGTGCAAACTCATCTGCCATCCCCAGGACAGTGCACACTCCTCTCCTCCATCCCCAGGACAGTGCACACTCCTCTACTCAATCCCCAGGACAGTGCACACTCCTCTCCTCCATCCCCAGGACAGTGCACACTCCTCTCCTCCATCCCCAGGACAGTGCACACTCCTCTCCTCCATCCCCAGGACAGTGCACACTCCTCTCCTCCATCCCCAGGACAGTGCACACTCCTCTCCTCCATCCCCAGGACAGTGCACACTCCTCTACCATCCCCAGGACAGTGCACACTGCTCTCCCCCATCCCCAGGACAGTGCACACTCCTCTCCCAACCCTAGGACACTGCACACTCCAGGACACTGCTAACTCATCTACCATCCCCAGGACAGTGCACACTCCTCTACCATCCCCAGGACAGTGCACACTCCTCTCCTCCACCCCCAGGACAGTGCACACTCCTCTCCTCCACCCCCAGGACAGTGCACACTCCTCTCCTCCATCCCCAGGACAGTGCACACTCCTCTCCTCCATCCCCAGGACAGTGCACACTCCTCTCCTCCATCCCCAGGACAGTGCACACTCCTCTCCTCCACCCCCAGGACAGTGCACACTCCTCTCCTCCATCCCCAGGACAGTGCACACTCCTCTCCTCCATCCCCAGGACAGTGCACACTCCTCTCCTCTATCCCCAGGACAGTGCACACTCCTCCATCTCTAGGACTGTCCACACTTCTTGTACAGGACATTGTCTGGATATAATGAGAATTATTCTGCAAACTCTGCTCCTCGTTTTGCTGCAGTATTTCTCTCCTGGGACGGACGGTAAGAGACAAGTGTCAGTGTTTGTGTTTGCAGTGGGGAGCGATTGTAACCTGTTCTCTGTGTATAGGAATAACCCCATTCAGGCAGTGAGTGGGGGTCACTGACAGCCCATTACCATATAACAGATGTCTAAGGCCGGGTACACATCAGATCAAAGGGCAATTGGCAATTGACCCAATTTCCCTTGAGCTCAGCACAAACGATATTGAGTGTATAACCTGTACAATCCTTCAAGCGAGGGATCGATTTAATGTATCAGTTGATCTTATACGATTTATCGTTGCTCCTGTACACATTAGAACAACTATCTTTAAAGAGGTGGCATCTTCAGAGACCAAATCGGAACCATATATCGCCTGGTCGACCGGTTGGCTATACACACTAGAGTACACAATGCGAGCCACATCGTTCACGATATCTTCTGTTTAACTGTGCAACATGGCCAACCAGAGGATGTCATATATAACATGCAGAAGTGCGCAATTGTGCATACACACTACACGATATACACGATCCGTCATTCCAATTTGACAAATCGTGCCAATATCATTCTAGTGTGTACCTGGCCTAACCGATCTGTCTTACATGAGGGATCCACAAACAACTAACAATTCATTCTGACGGGAGCTTCAGGTTACAAATTGTTCATAGTGTCGCCAAAGTATCTCATTCATATATTATTAGTTGCTTCCAAAATATATTCTTATTTCTTTCATTAATGTGACTCTGTGGACCTCATTCAGAGGCGGTCATTAGATGCAAGCGGTCTCTCTGAATGAGGGCGGCCGCTTGCATCTTGTAGTGCCGCCTCTTGGTCGAACGCTAAGCTGTGGGTTCCCACCCACAGCTCTAGCGACCGACCAGGGTGACGGTCGCGATGGTCAAGACCATCGCGACCATCGGGCTTGCGACAAGACCCTAAGGTTGGGCCTTGGTACTCGCAAGCCCCAGGGAGCTTCCTGCTCTGATCGAGCAGGAAGCTCCCCACTGACATCACTGCTGATGTCAGTGGGGCTGCCCCCAAACGGCAGGCGTTCCTTCGGGAACGCCTCCGTTTGGCCGGCCACGTCCCCTGTCCGCCTCCCAAACGGGGCGAGCTGTCACTCACCATCGACAGTTCGCCCCCTTTGGTGCGATACCCCTAGCGACAGAGCGCCCGTCGCTAGCCGGGTCTTGCGTATGCGCATGTCGGAGCCAGCTCCGACGTGCGCATGCCCAGTGGGGGAACATCGACCTGGTTGTGAGCTATCAACGCTTGCGACCGGGTCTGAATGACCCCCTGTATGTGCTGCATGCTGTTGTTGTTTGCAAGCTTTACCAGTCCTAAAATATATCATATTTACTTAACAGTTATTTCTCTGTAATACTTTGATACAAATAGAATAACATTTTTATGTCACTCTGTAAATAAGTTTGTTAAATCCCATTCATTAGATTTTATGAAGACATTTGCGTCTAATGGCTGCTCTATCCGGCAATCGGCTTTCTCTCGCTTAGCCCAATACAGCAAAGGGCTATCACCCGATTATACTTATTTTATTTACTTATTTATTTTGTTTTATAATAGTGGAACTAAAAACCCAACAGGTGTATTTACCACATGAGAAGATAACGCAGATTGTCTTGTGACAGGGATAGAAAATCTGTCTCAGCTATTTACCATTAATGTTCAGTGATATTCACAGTGGTAATAGGAGTCTTTAGGCCTCACCAGGCCGGCGTTGGGGCACATGCTCAGGCAGTGCCCGGGTGTGCCAGCTCACGTGTGCACAGATGGAATTAGAGGATGTGGATTGGGCTTCCAGTTCCACTGTGGGGGGAGGGGGCTATTGAAAGATTTATATTAAAAAAAAAACTAAGTGGTCTATGTACTAAGCCTTGGAGAGAGATAAAGTGGACGAAGATAAAGTACCAACCAATCAGCTCCTTACTGTCATTTTTCAAACACAGCCTGTGACATAACAGTTAGGAGCTGATTGGTTGGTACTTTATCTCCGTTCACTTTCTCTCTCTCCAAGGCTTGGTAGACAGACCCCTAACAATGAAAATGCTTTTGATATCTTTCACTTTTGGAAAAAAAAATTTATTTAAATACTACAGATGCTTCTCTCCTTATCCTTGTTAAAAAAAAAAAAATCTTCCCCATGCTTTGGCTTTGGCCATGGCCATGGGCATTGTCCACCCTGCCAGCACTTTCCTCTTACAGGGCAGGCCACAGGTGTAATGTGTCATTGGCATAGACAGGAGGTAAAGATACCCTCTCCCCTCCCCCAAAGCACGGACTAAGCAGTGTCCACTATCCATGGACTAGCACCGACCCCTGTGTAACGTTTCCTACACAGTCACATGGTATAGGGGCCCTGATTCAGAGCTGGACGCTCTGACCAGAGCGCTCGCTCTGAATCAGGGCCCTCCTCCATTAAAATGGAGCGTCCTCCTGGACGCTCTTATAGCTGTGGGTCACCACCCACAGCATATACGAGCGTCTAAAAAGATGGTCGCGATAGTCTTGCTCATCCATAACATGATAACACTGCCAATGTCTTTCAGCAATACATTATCATTGCATAGCATGACAGAATGGCTAATGTCTTTCAACAATCCACACTCATCCATAGCAAAACTTCCAATGTCTTTCAGCAAGTCTGTGCTCATCCATAGCACGAAAACACTGCCAATGTCATTCAGCAATGCCATGGTCATCCATAGCATGATAACATGGCAAATGTATTTCAGCAATGCTGTGTTCATCCATAGCATGATAACAATTGTCAATATCTTTCAGTAATGTATACTCATTTATAACATAATAACACGGACAAATTATTTAAGCATTTCTGTGCAATGCCTTTCAGCAATGCCGTCCTCATCCATAGCATGAGAACAACACCAATGTCTTTCAGTAATGCCCTGCTCATGCACAGCATGAGAACACCACCAATGTCTTTTAGCAATGCCCTGCTCATCCACAGCATGAGAACACTGCCAATGTCTTTCAGCGATTCCGTGATCACCCACAGCATGATAACATGGCCAATGTCCTTCAGCAAATCTGTGCTCATCCATAACATGATAACACTGCCAATGTCTTCAGCAATGCATGATCATCCATAGCATGACAGAATGGCTAATGTCTTTCAGCAATCCACACTCATCCATAGCAAAACTTCCAATGTCTTTTAGCAAGTCTGTGCTCATCCATAGCAGGAAAACACTGCCAATGTCATTCAGCAATGCCATGGCCATCCATAGCACGACAACACTGCAATGTTATTCAGCAATGCCATGGCCATCCATAGCACGACAACACTGCAATGTTATTCAGCAATACCATGGTCATCCATAGCACGACAACACTGCAATGTTATTCAGCAATGCCATGGTCATCCATAGCATGATAACACTTGTCAATAGCTTTCAGTAATGTATACTCATTTATAACATAATAACACGGACAAATTCTTTAAGCAATACTGTGCAATGCCTTTCAGCAATGCCCTGTTCATCCCCAGTATCATAACAATACAAATGTCTTTCAGTAATACCGTACACCATGGGTCAGCAGATGACAGCCAGCGCATCTGCCCATCGGAGGAATGGACCATCCAACACAGACACATACCAGGTGAGCATTTCATCAGCAATCTGAAGAAACAATGTAAATCTGTCCATCTTACGATGAATGTTGTAGTGTTTGTAGATGGAATAGTGCCCGGGCATGTTAGTGTACAGTGATACAGTACAGGGCATGTTAGTGTACAGTGATACAGTACAGGGCATGTTAGTGTACAGTGATAGCGTACAGGGCATGTTAGTGTACAGTGATAGCGTGCAGGGCATGTTAGTGTACAGTGATACAGTACAGTGCATGTTAGTGTACAGTGATACAGTACAGGGCATGTTAGTGTACAGTGATAGCGTACAGGGCATGTTAGTGTACAGTGATAGCGTACGGGGCATGTTAATGTACAGTGATACAGTACAGGGCATGTTAGTGTACAGTGATACAGTACAGGGCATGTTAGTGTACACAGTGATACAGTACAGGGCATGTTAGTGTACAGTGATACAGTACAGGGCATGTTAGTGTACAGTGATAGCGTACAGGGCATGTTAGTGTACAGTGATACAGTACAGTGCATGTTAGTGTACAGTGATACAGTACAGGGCATGTTAGTGTACAGTGATAGCGTACAGGGCATGTTAGTGTACAGTGATAGCGTACGGGGCATGTTAATGTACAGTGATACAGTACAGGGCATGTTAGTGTACAGTGATACAGTACAGGGCATGTTAGTGTACAGTGATACAGTACAGGGCATGTTAGTGTACAGTGATAGCATACAGGACATGTTAGTGTACAGTGATACAGTACAGGGCATGTTAGTGTACACAGTGATACAGTACAGGGCATGTTAGTGTACAGTGATACAGTACAGGGCATGTTAGTGTACAGTGATAGCGTACAGGGCATGTTAGTGTACAGTGATAGCGTACAGGGCATGTTAGTGTACAGTGATACAGTACAGTGCATGTTAGTGTACAGTGATACAGTACAGGGCATGTTAGTGTACAGTGATAGCGTACAGGGCATGTTAGTGTACAGTGATAGCGTACGGGGCATGTTAATGTACAGTGATACAGTACAGGGCATGTTAGTGTACAGTGATACAGTACAGTGCATGTTAGTGTACAGTGATACAGTACAGGGCATGTTAGTGTACAGTGATAGCGTACAGGGCATGTTAGTGTACAGTGATAGCGTACAGGGCATGTTAGTGTACAGTGATACAGTACAGGGCATGTTAGTGTACAATGATACAGTACAGGGCATGTTAGTGAACAGTGATACAGTACAGGGCATGTTAGTGTACAGTGATAGCGTACAGGGCATGTTAGTGTACAGTGATACAGTACAGGGCATGTTAGTGTACAGTGATATAGTAAAGGGCATGTTAGTGTACAGTGATAGCGTACAGGGCATGTTAGTGTACAGCGATACAGTACAGGGCATGTTAGTGTACAGTGATAGCGTACAGGGCATGTTAGTGTACAGTGATACAGTACACGGGGTGTGCGCTGCATTTACCAGGCGGTACCCACAAGGGAAGCGTTTTGTGTGCCAATCACATATAGTAAAAGATTGCACAATGGTGAGGGAGGAATCAGCGGTTTCTGGGTCATTTCAACTTTATAACGCAAAATCTAGATAAAAATACGTCTCTCCTTGGAACACTGAAACCTTTCCTAGCTCCACCCAGACCTGGGCCAGGTCTACCCAATCATATTCCAGCAAAGCCATTCCTGCTTTGTAATAGGCCACACCCCTTTCAGGGTCTGAGAATTGGGGAGTTCCACCAAAAAATAGTTCTGTTGTGAGGCAGGAAGTGAGTATAGAGGAGGAGAAGTGAGGATCAGAGGTGCCGCTTTCTATTATGTGTTCTACTAAACTGCTGACACCTGAGAGAAGTATAACAGGGCAGCACGGGAACAGCTGGCATGACCAATGGGCACAAGTACAAACAAAAACAATTGGTGAAGATGGGGGAGAGCGCTAAGCGTTAGCTCACTGCTTAGCCAGTCTCTGTAGTTTGGCACATACATGAGCCATCACAATAACATTTTTAAACTTTTTTTGAACTTATATTCTGACCATGTGTAACAAAGCGCATTTCTAGAAAGATGCCATCTGTGAGGTATGGGTGCCCGGGAAGGTGTCATCTCCCCTGGCATAAAACCACTGTCAATAATAAATGGATTATGTGTCTGGCATGATCACTAATTATCCTAATATCCCACCTCCATCCCTACCATTGTCCCACTGCCATCCTGTACATTATCCCAATATCCCACCTCCATCCTGCCCATTATCCCACCTCCATCCCGCCCATTATCCCAATATCCCACCTCCATCCAGCCCATTATCCCACACCCATCCTGCCCATTATCCCAATATCCCACCTCCATCCCACCCATTATCCCAATATCCCACCTCCATCCTGCCCATTATCCCACATCCATCCTGCCCATTATCCCAATATCCCACCTCCATCCCACCCATTATCCCAATATCCCACCTCCATCCCACCCATTATCCCACCTCCATCCCACCCCTTATCCCACCTCCATCCTGCCCATTATCCCAGTCACCTCCATCCTGCCCATTATCCCAATATCCCACATCCATCCCGCCCATTATCCCACCCATTATCCCACCTCCATCCCGCCCATTATCCCACCTCCATCCTGCCCATTATCCCACCTCCATCCCGCCCATTATCCCACCCACTATCCCACCTCCATCCCGCCCATTATCCCATATCCATCCTGCCCATTATCCCACCTCCATCCTGCCCATTATCCCAGTCACCTCCATCCTGCCCATTATCCCAATATCCCACCTCCATCCCCCCCATTATCCCACCTCCATCCTGCCCATTATCCCAGTCACCTCCATCCTGCCCATTATCCCAATATCCCACCTCCATCCCGCCCATTATCCCACCCATTATCCCACCTCCATCCCTCCCATTATCCCATTATCCCACCTCCATCCCACCCATTATCCCACATCCATCCTGCCCATTATCCCACCTCCATCCTGCCCATTATCCCAGTCACCTTCATCCTGCCCATTATCCCAGTCACCTTCATGCTGCCCATTATCTCACTGCTATCCCACCCATTATCCCATCTCCATCCTACCCATTATCCCAATATCCTGCCCATTATCCCATTATCCCACTGCTATCCCGCCCATTATCCCAATATACCACCTCCATCCCACCCATTATCCCACCTCCATCCTGCCCATTATCCCAGTCACCTCCATCCTGCCCATTATCCCAATATCCCACCTCCATCCCCCCCATTATCCCACCCATTATCCCACCTCCATCCCTCCCATTATCCCACCTCCATCCCGCCCATTATCCCACATCCATCCTGCCCATTATCCCACCTCCATCCTGCCCATTATCCCAGTCACCTCCATCCTGCCCATTATCCCAGCCACCTCCATCCCACCCATTATCCCACCTCCATGCTGCCCATTATCCCAATATCCCACCTCCATCCCGCCCATTATCCCAATATCCCACCTCCATCCCACCCATTATCCCAATATCCCACCTCCATCCCACCCATTATCCCACATCCATCCTGCCCATTATCCCACATCCATCCTGCCCATTATCCCAATATCCCACATCCATCCTGCCCATTATCCCAATATCCCACCTCCATCCTGCCCATTATCCCACCACCATCCTGCCCATTATCCCAATATCCCACCTCCATCCTGCCATTATCCCAATAGCCCACCTCCATCCCGCCCATTATCCCACCTCCATCCTGCCCATTATCCCAATATCCCACCTCCATCCCGCCCATTATCCCACATCCATCCTGCCCATTATCCCATTATCCCACCTCCATCCCGCCCATTATCCCAATATCCCACCTCCATCCCGCCCATTATCCCACATCCATCCTGCCCATTATCCCAATATCCCACCTCCATCCCACCCATTATCCCAATATCCCACCTCCATCCCGCCCATTATCCCAATATCCCACCTCCATCCCGCCCATTATCCCACATCCATCCTGCCCATTATCCCAATATCCCACTTCCATCCCACCCATTATCCCAATATCCCACCTCCATCCCGCCCATTATCCCAGTCACCTCCATGCTGCCCATTATCCCACTGCCACCGTACCCATTATCCCACTGCCATCCCACTCATTATCCCAATATCTCACCCATTATCCCACTGCCATCCTGCCCATTATCCCAGTCACCTCCATCCTGCCCATTATACCAGCCGCCTTCATCCTGCCATTATCCCAGGATCCCATCTCCATCCTGCCCATAATTTCTCTGCCATCCTGTCCAGTATCCCACCCATTGTCCTATACGATTCCCCTCATTATCCCACTTCCATCCTGAGATATATACCACTGCCATCACACTGCCATCCCACCCATTGTGCCACTGCCATCCTGCCTTTTGTCCCATGCGATTCCGCCCATTGTCCCACTGCCACCCCACCCATTGTCCCAATCCTATCCCGCCCATTGTCCCATGCGAATCCGCCCACTATCCCAATCCTATCCCACCCATTGTCCCATGCGATTCCGCCCACTATCCTACTACCACCAATGGTGACTTAATTTGAAAATAAGCAGCGACAACTGACACTCCTCAAAGTTACACTGCAATCTAGAGAATACTTTATTGGGTGACATCTACACACTGTCTACCACAACATTCATGGTGCAGGCATGTCCATGAACAGGAACCCTGCGTTTACATTTCCATGCCGGGAGTAAGATCAGGCTCCTGTAGCTGATAGTTAAAGTTCCAGTGTGACACTACTATTAGAGATTCCGTATAGAGATACACGTGTCTGCCCTGGAAGGCGGGATCCCTATGGCTCTATTGCTATTAGTGTAGCTATATGGTATATCCTTATGCCCTAGCAGCAGTACAGTCACTATGTATCATGTGCGTGCATACCCTAGTAACCGAGGCCTCTTATTATGTTATTTTCCCAGACACAGTATGAGAACCAGGTTCAGTACTCAGTACGGATCCGAGGGAAAGATCATATACTCCACCTCCACAAGGCGCAGTGAGTACGGTCTCTGGTGACATCCAACGTATGCTAACTCCTGGGGAGGCAACAGCGCAACCAGGGCGATCGCCCAGGGGCCCCCACTCACTGGGGGCCCTTACAGATAGCTACATCACCAATGTGGTGGTTTCTGTGTGGTCTTGGGGCACTACAGTGTGTCTAATACATTGTTGGTGCTGGGAGTATTCTACATATTATACTATTTAATAACATCACCAGCATATCTTATTAGCAATTTTCTCACAGACCCCTCGCAGAGTGATTGACAGGAAGTGAGCGTTTGGAGAGGGGGGAGGGGCTAGCAAAACACAAGCGTGACAGTGCATTACATGGGCAGGCATAAATTAGCCATTGCGATGGAATACGCAGCCTGAGCTCTCACTGCGTACCAGAAGGTTAGCCATTTCTGAGTAATGTCTGACCTTGTGCAAGAGTCTGCGAGGCTCCGATGTTACATGATGTTACCGATGTTTTCGCAGACTTGCAAGGTATTACGGATGTGCGTATGGGGAAGTGGGCGTCCTTATGTTGTGCTGCAACGGCATAGCGATCGCAGACATTAGCATATTTTCGCAGCAGGTCTGCGTGCGTAATCGCAGCCGCGATCTCAGTTGTGTTCCGTAATGAATCAGGCCCAGAGTCAGGTAGAGATTTAGGACCTCATTCAGAGTTGGTCGTAAGCGGCCGCTTGGTCGTATACAGCGATGTTCGCTAAACTGCGCATGCGTAAGATTCGCAATGCACGTGCGCAAACTAGCTGTTGTGATCGGAAATTTCTCTCTCCTTGAACTTGGCCAGGTCGTTAGTGTGAGTGACAGGATGAGGCGTTTGTTGGTGGTAACAGGGGAAGGTGCTTGTGAACGGGGGTGTGGAGATCCGAACGCAGGCGTGCCTGACTAGTGCATAATGAACTAAGGGCCTGATTCAGAGCCGCTCGTAAGCAGCCGCTCGTTCGTTCCGAGCGATGTTTGCGTTCGGATCGTAATACGCATGCGCGAACCAGTCAGTACGCCCGAAAATCGTTTGTTCGCAAAATAGCGAATGCTTGCTATTATGAGTGACAGGAGGAGGCGTATGTGGGTGGTAACAGGGGAAGGTGCTTGAAAACGGGGAGTGGAGATCAGAACACAGGCGTGCTTAAAGGTCAAAACGGGCGTTTTATGGGTGTGCATAATTAAAACAGCAGCGTCACTGACCACGTCACTGGGTTATTTTATAGTCAAAATTGCTTGCAAATTTGTGGTAGGAAAAACCAACCACAAGAATAGCGAGCAGTTCATAAGCTGGTCGATGTACTCGATTAATCTAATAAATAGCGGACATGACGTATGATGCGAGCGGCCAGGGGGCGTTTTTATAAAAGAAACGACCGCATGTTCTGTTCGCTCGTTCAGACATAGAGGCGGGAACAGACCGCAAAGAGCGAACGGTTCATTTGAATAGCCACCCCCTTTTTCTGAACGAGCGAGCGCTAATAGCGACCGGCTCTGAATCAGGCCCTAAGTAGTGTCATGGCACACGTGACATGGGAGGTTTTACACTGACCTGATCGTAGTGCTTGAGAGAGGGTATGGTCAGCCTTAAGCTCTGCGATCAGCTCTGATGGTCGCGATTAATCCTTATATCCCCGGAGATGACGTGTGTTGCGATCGAGAAGGGGGCGTGTTTTTAGTCTTACGACCGCTTCTTACCCTCGCTCGTCCAGCTAACGATCCCATCTTAGCAACGCAACTTGCGGGCGCTTCATTTGCATAGCCGGCCCCTTTTCCCTTACGAGAGAGTGGACCTAACGACCGACTCTGAATGAGGTCCTTAATTCCCCTATTATAAGATCTCACCAATCGTTAATGAAAGTCACTTCCAAAGAAGCGGCGGAACAGTCATTGCTCCATCCCCGTGGCCCAGCCATCCCTGAGATGCTCAGCCTGATACTGTACAGAGTGGACGTAATGGGGGGGTCTCATGCAGGCATCAGACACCGACATGGTTACATTAGTTGGAAAAGGGAAAATGATTATATTATTTTTTTTAAAGCATCATGGATTATCATTTATTGGGGGCAATTCCCCTCACCCGGAAATTTCTTCCTTCTGTCACTGTCCAAAAATAAGGCCTTTTCTTTTGCCGTATAATTACCCTATACCGAGAGTAGGGCGGCATGTACCTGCATTGCACACGTAGGTCTTTAACATGGGCAATGAATTGCCATCTGGGAAATGTGCTCACCCCACAAAGGGCAGCCAAGGTACTCAGGGAGCCGGGGGCTGCCCACTGATCCCCAGCTGCTGGGGGGAGGGTTAGGTTTAGGCATTAGGGGGAGGGTTAGGTTCAGGCACTAAGGGGAGGTTAGCTTTAGGCTGCGGGGAGGGATGGTTAGGGGTAGGGAGAAGGGGAGGGTTAGGGGCAGGGAGTAGGGAAGGGATAGGTTTAGACACTAGGGGGGAGGGAGTTTAACTTTAGGCTGTGGGGAGGGATGGTTAGGGGCAAGGAGAAAGTTAGGGTTAGGCACTAGGGGGAGGATTAGGGTTAGGCACTAGAGAGAGGGTTAGGGTTAGGGTTAGGCACTAGAGAGAGGGTTAGGGTTAGGAACTAGGGGGAGGGTTAAGGTTAGGCACTAGGGGGAGGGTTAGGGTTAGGCACTAGGGGGAGGCTTAGGGTTAGGCACTAGAGAGAGGGTTAGGGTTAGGAACTAGGGGAAGGGTTAGGGTTATGCACTAGAGAGAGGGTTAGGATTAGGCACTAGGGGGAGGGTTAGGGTTAGGCACTAGAGAGAGGGTTAGGGGTAGACACTAGGGGGAGGGTTAGGGTTAGGCACTAGGGGGGAGGATTAGGGTTAGGAACTAGGGGGAGGGTTAAGGTTAGGCACTAGGAGGAGGGTTAGGGCTAGGCACTAGGGGGAGGGTTAAGGTTAGGCACTAGAGAGAGGGTTAGGGTTAGGCACTAGGGGGAGGATTAAGGTTAGGCACTAGGGGGAGGATTAGGGTTAGGCACTAGAAGGAGGGTTAGGGTTAGGCACTAGGGGGAGGGTTAGGGTTAGGCACTAGGGGGAGGGTTAGGCACTAGAGAGAGGGTTAGGGTTAGGCACTAGGGGGAGGGTTAAGGTTAGGCACTAGGGGGAGGGTTAGGCACTAGGGGGAGGGTTAGGCACTAGGAGGAGGGTTAGGGTTAAGCACTAGGGGGAGGGTTAGGGTTAGGCACTAGGGGGAGGGTTAGGGTTAGGCACTAGAGAGAGGGTTAGGGTTAGGAACTAGGGGGAGGGTAGAGGTTAGGCACTAGGGGGAGGGTTAGGGTTAGGCACTAGGAGGAGGGTTAGGGCTAGGCACTAGGGGGAGGGTTAAGGTTAGGCACTAGGGGGAGGGTTAGGGTTAGGCACTAGAGAGAGGGTTAGGGTTAGGCACTAGGGGGAGAGTTAGGGTTAGGCACTAGAGAGAGGGTTAGGGTTAGGCATTGGGGGAGGGTTAAGGTTAGGCACTAGGGGGAGGGTTAGGGTTAGGCACTAGGGGGAGGATTAGGGTTAGGCACTAGGGGGAGGGTTAGGGTTAGGCACTAGAGAGAGGGTTAGGGTTAGGCACTAGAGAGAGGGTTAGGGTTAGGAACTAGGGGGAGGGTTAAGGTTAGGCACTAGGAGGAGGGTTAGGGCTAGGCACTAGGGGGAGGGTTAAGGTTAGGCACTAGAGAGAGGGTTAGGGTTAGGCACTAGGGCATGGGTTAAGGTTAGGCACTAGGGGGAGGATTAGGGTTAGGCACTAGGAGGAGGGTTAGGCACTAGGGGGAGGGTTAGGGTTAGGCACTAGGGGGAGGGTTAGGGTTAGGAACTAGGGGGAGGGTTAGGGTTAGGCACTAGAGAGAGGGTTAGGGTTAGGCACTAGGGGGAGGGTTAGGGTTAGGCACTAGAGAGAGGGTTAGGGTTAGGAACTAGGGGGAGGGTTAAGGTTAGGCACTAGGGGGAGGGTTAGGGTTAGGCACTAGGGGGAGGGTTAAGGTTAGGCACTAGAGATAGGGTTAGGGTTAGGCACTAGGGGGAGGATTAAGGTTAGGCACTAGGGGGAGGATTAGGGTTAGGCACTAGAAGGAGGGTTAGGGTTAGGCACTAGGGGGAGGGTTAGGGTTAGGCACTAGGGGGAGGGTTAAGGTTAGGCACTAGGGGGAGGATTAGGGTTAGGCACTAGGAGGAGGGTTAGGGTTAAGCACTAGGGGGAGGGTTAGGGTTAGGCTCTAGGGGGAGGGTTAGTGTTAGGCACTAGAGAGAGGGTTAGGGTTAGGAACTAGGGGGAGGGTTAAGGTTAGGCACTAGGGGGAGGGTTAGGGTTAGGCACTAGGAGGAGGGTTAGGGCTAGGCACTAGGGGGAGGGTTAAGGTTAGGCACTAGGGGGAGGGTTAGGGTTAGGCACTAGAGAGAGGGTTAGGGTTAGGCACTAGGGGAGAGTTAGGGTTAGGCACTAGAGAGAGGGTTAGGGTTAGGCATTGGGGGAGGGTTAAGGTTAGGCACTAGGGGGAGGGTTAGGGTTAGGCACTAGGGGGAGGATTAGGGTTAGGCACTAGGGGGAGGGTTAGGGTTAGGCACTAGAGAGAGGGTTAGGGTTAGGCACTAGAGAGAGGGTTAGGGTTAGGAACTAGGGGGAGGGTTAAGGTTAGGCACTAGGAGGAGGGTTAGGGCTAGGCACTAGGGGGAGGGTTAAGGTTAGGCACTAGAGAGAGGGTTAGGGTTAGGCACTAGGGCAAGGGTTAAGGTTAGGCACTAGGGGGAGGATTAGGGTTAGGCACTAGGAGGAGGGTTAGGCACTAGGGGGAGGGTTAGGGTTAGGCGCTAGGGGGGGGTTAGGCACTAGAGAGAGGGTTAGGGTTAGGAACTAGGGGGAGGGTTAGGGTTAGGCACTAGAGAGAGGGTTAAGGTTAGGCACTAGGGAGAGGGTTAGGGTTAGGCACTAGGAGGAGGGTTAGGGCTAGGCACTAGGGGGAGGGTTAAGGTTAGGCACTAGGGGGAGGGTTAGGGTTAGGCACTAGGGGGAGGGTTAAGGTTAGGCACTAGAGGGATGGTTAGGGTTAGGCACTAGGAGGAGGGTTAGGGTTAGGCACTAGGGGGAGGGTTATGGTTAGGCACTAGGGGAGGGTTAGGGTTAGGGACTAGAGGGAGGGTTAGGGTTAGGCACTAGGGGGAGGGTTAGGGTTAGGCACTGGGGAGGGATAGGGTTAGGCACTAAGGGGAGGGTTAAGGTTAGGCACTAGGTGGAGGGTTAGGGCTAGGCACTAGGGGGAGGGTTAGGGTTAGGCACTAGAGGGATGGTTATGGTTAGGCACTAGGGGGAGGGTTAGGGTTAGGCACTAGGGGGAGGGTTAGGGTTAGGCACTAGGAGGAGGGTTAGGGTTAGGCACTAGGGGGAGGGTTAGGCACTAGGGGGAGGGTTAGGGTTAGGCACTAGGACGAGGGTTAGGGTTAGGCACTAGGACGAGGGTTAGGGTTAGGCACTAGGGGGAGGGTTAAGGTTAGGCTCTAGAGGGATGGTTAGGGTTAGGCACTAGGGGGAGGGTTAGGGTTAGGCACTAGGGGGAGGGTTAGGGTTAGGCACTAGGGCGAGGGTTAGGGTTAGGCACTAGGGCGAGGGTTAGGGTTAGGCACTAGGGGAAGGGTTAGGGTTAGGCACTAGGGGGAGGGTTGAGGTTGGGCACTAGGGGGACGGTTAGGGTTAGGCACTAGGGGGAGGGTTAGGGTTAGGCACTAGGGCGAGGGTTAGGGTTAGGCACTAGAGGGATGGTTAAGGTTAGGCACTAGGGGGAGGGTTAGGATTAGGCACTAGGGGAGGTTTAGGATTAGGCACTAGGGGGAGGGTTAGGGTTAGGCACTAGGGGGAGGATTAAGTTTAGGCACTAGGGGGAGGGTTAGGATTAGGCACTAGGGGGAGGGTTAAGGTTAGGTGCTAGAGGGATGGTAAGGGTTAGGCACTAGGGGGAGGGTTAAGGTTGGGCATTAGGGGGAGGGTTAGGTTTAGGCACATGGGGGGATGTTAGCTTTAGGCTGCGGGGAGGGAGGGTTAGGGATAGGAGGTAGAAGAGGAGGGTTAGGATACCGACACCTGATAATGTGTCAGCGTTTCCTGGTGACCTGATATCGATGTCATTTTATCCTGGTATTCTAACCTTATTGGGATGCCTGCGTCAGGATTCTGAGCTCTGGAACCCTAAGCGCCGGCCTCCAGTACCCATCCCCATATCCTTAGTGCCCTCTACATAGACGTGGCACAGGACAGGGGCATATGCCTTACCTGGTGAGATGACATTCGCCCAGCATTGCAGACAAGCACACTTATAGGTAACAGCATAAAACATCATACTGTACTTCGTGCTGAGTTGAATAGGCCCCTAAAGGTGAGATGTAACCTCTCTGCCTGTCCATCCTAAACCTGGGGATCTGATAACCCGATGTCTCATGGGAGAGTCTTTTCCCTGTAAGAACAAGAACTGCTAGGACACCCATCCACTCACAACGGAAGAAGCTCGTTTGTGGCACCACTGTTATTCATGTATCGTAACCAGTGATGTCACCTTATCCTGGTGACCTGATAGTGTGTCAGCGTTTCCTGGTGTCCTGATAGTGTGTCAGCGTTTCCAGGTGACCTGATAGCGATGTCAGCTTATCCTGGTGACCTGATAGCGATGTCAGCTTATCCTGGTGACCTGATAGTGTGTCAGCGTTTCCTGGTGACCTGATAGCGATGTCAGCTTATCCTGGTGACCTAGAGGGATAGTGTGTCAGCTTATCCTGGTGACCTGATAGTGTGTCAGCTTATCCTGGTGACCTGATAGTGTGTCAGCGTTTCCTGGTGACCTGATAGCGATGTCAGCTTATCCTGGTGACCTGATAGCAATGTCAGCTTATCCTGGTGACCTGATAGTGTGTCAGCGTTTCCTGGTGACCTGATAGTGTGTCAGCTTATCCTAGTGACCTGATAGTGTGTCAGCTTATCCTGGTGACCTGATAATGTGTCAGCTTATCCTGGTGACCTGATAGTGTGTCAGCGTTTCCTGGTGACCTGATAGTGTGTCAGCTTATCCTGGTGACCTGATAGTGTGTCAGCTAATCCTGGTGACCTGATAGTGTGTCAGCATTTCCTGGTGACCTGATAGTGTGTCAGCATTTCCTGGTGACCTGATAGTGTGTCAGCGTTTCCTGGTGACCTGATGTCAGCTTATCCTGGTGACCTGATAGTGTGTCAGCGTTTCCTGGTGACCTGATAGTGTGTCAGCGTTTCCTGGTGACCTGATAGCGATGTCAGCATTTCCTGGTGACCTGATAGTGTGTCAGCTTATCCTGGTGACCTGATAGTGTGTCAGCGTTTCCTGGTGACCTGATAGCGATGTCAGCTTATCCTGGTGACCTGATAGCGATGTCAGCTTATCCTGCTGACCTGATAGTGTGTCAGCGTTTCCTGGTGACCTGATAGTGTGTCAGCTTATCCTAGTGACCTGATAGTGTGTCATCTTATCCTGGTGACCTGATAGTGTGTTAGCGTTTTCTGGTGACCTGATAGTGTGTCAGCGTTTCCTGGTGACCTGATAGTGTGTCAGCATTTCCTGGTGACCTGATAGTGTGTCAGTGTTTCCTGGTGACCTGATAATGTGTCAGCGTTTCCTGGTGACCTGATAGTGTGTCAGCATTTCCTGGTGACCTGATAGTGTGTCAGTGTTTCCTGGTGACCTGATAATGTGTCAGCGTTTCCTGGTGACCTGATAGTGTGTCAGCATTTCCTGGTGACCTGATAGTGTGTCAGTGTTTCCTGGTGACCTGATAATGTGTCAGCGTTTCCTGGTGACCTGATAGTGTGTCAGCATTTCCTGGTGACCTGATAGTGTGTCAGTGTTTCCTGGTGACCTGATAATGTGTCAGCGTTTCCTGGTGACCTGATATCGATGTCATTTTATCCTGGTGACCTGATAGTATGTCAGCGTTTCCTGGTGACCTGATAGTATGTCAGCATTTCCTGGTGACCTGATAGTGTGTCAGCATTTCCTGGTGACCTGATAGTGTGTCAGCGTTTCCTGGTGACCTGATGTCAGCTTATCCTGGTGACCTGATAGTGTGTCAGCGTTTCCTGGTGACCTGATAGTGTGTCAGCATTTCCTGGTGACCTGTTAGTGATGTCAGCATTTCCTGATGACCTGATAGTGATGTCAGCGTTTCCTGGTGACCTGATAGTGTGTCATCTTATCCTGGTGACCTGATAGTGTGTCAGCGTTTTCTGGTGACCTGATAGTGTGTCAGCGTTTCCTGGTGACCTGATAGTGTATCAGCATTTCCTGGTGACCTGATAGTGTGTCAGCGTTTCCTGGTGACCTGATAGTGTGTCAGCGTTTCCTGGTGACCTGATAGTGTGTCAGCATTTCCTGGTGACCTGTTAGTGATGTCAGCATTTCCTGATGACCTGATAGTGATGTCAGCGTTTCCTGGTGACCTGATAGTGTGTCATCTTATCCTGGTGACCTGATAGTGTGTCAGCGTTTTCTGGTGACCTGATAGTGTGTCAGCGTTTCCTGGTGACCTGATAGTGTATCAGCATTTCCTGGTGACCTGATAGTGTGTCAGTGTTTCCTGGTGACCTGATAATGTGCCAGCGTTTCCTGGTGACCTGATAGTGTGTCAGCGTTTCCTGGTGACCTGATAGTGTGTCAGCTTTTCCTGGTGACCCGATAGTGTGTCAGCGTTTCCTGGTGACCTGATAGTGTGTCAGTGGTGAATTGAGTGAGGGGAAAAATATAGATTCACTGTGTAATGATCAGGAGCACTCTGGGTATCCCCTCCACCTTATCTCCTATAACCGGCCCGCTTGGTTCTCCTTAGGGCCTGATTTAGCTTGGGTCGCACGGCTCTCAGGCCCTCAGCTCACTTGTCCCTCTCAGGATGCCTCCTGCAGGTTTTGATGTGGGCGTGATATTAGCGCCCATGATAACATTGCAGGATGCGATCATGCCAGGATGTATGAAGAAGCACATGCAGGGACAGGGGCAGTGACTGCGTCAGCGTCAGAGACATCTGCTGCAATCCCTCCATAATACACTCAGTGGATACTAAATATAATACCTGCAGGTACAGTATCACCTGAAATCGCCTGTTTTCGGGGAATAAGCCGCAAATATTTAATGATAGGTGGGCCCCAGTGTGAGAATCAGAAGTCACGTGTTATATTAATCATGTTACTAGTCCAGGCCTTAAAGAACTTTGGGCTTTATGTATGAAAATGCCGCGTCCAGACTATCGCCGCAGTTTGCCGTTTATACCTTGCCGATACTACCCCGGAGTGGTAAGGGTTAACTTACCTCTTCACCAGGCCAATCTGTAAGCGGTAGGTGTACGCATTACCTGGCTAGCCAGTCCATGCTTCTACAGAAGGACTGACAGCCCCGAGTTGGGCACTTAGGAGCTCATTCAGACCCGCTCACTAGATGCGTTTGCTTGCACCCAGCGTATGCAAATCCGGCACAGACCCAGCAAGGCAGGCGATCTCACAGCAAGGCATAAGCATACCTACTATGTCTTGGCGTGCGATCACTTTGTGATTGTAGACGCCCACCAGCCTGTCTTAAGACGCCCACTTGTGCACATCATCTCCAGGAAGTGTATGAAACCATCGGTACATCGAGCACCATCGGATGCGATCGCAGCACTTGAGGTTGACTATACCCTGCCGCAAGCACTGCGATTACTTCAGTGTGAAATACAACCAGGTGACGTGTACAATGACGCTGCCTGTTAATTATGCACGCCTCTGAAACGGCGTTAAGACGCTCAGGCACGCCTGCGTTCTCACCTCCACTCCCCCGTTTATAATGGCCAGCCCCTGTCACCACTCACACATGGCTTCTCCTGTCACTCACTCTGCTGGGATGTCTATGCACAGCGAGCGCATGCTTCCCGATCTCTCGCACTGGTTCGCGCACGCGCATTGCGATGCGTATGCGCGTGCAGAAAGCGACAATCAGCCAGCTACGAGCAAACGCATCCTAATGAGCGGGTCTGAATCAGCTCCTCAGTTCAATGTAGATAAAATAATAAATAAATACCTAAATAATGTCAGTATATCTATACAACAAATAATAATGACAACAAACGTGCGTGGAGGAGGTGGAGGGTGGCGAGCATTCGTGAACCCCACATGACATTGACTTAGGACAGGGGGTGCTTTGGCCTTTATGGTTTTATTAGTCGGCGCAACATATAATTTTGTCGGATGCTCTCTCCCTGCTTTAGCCTGACCCCTGTAACAGCTGCATGTGTATGGGACAGACCCCAGCACAGAATACACAACTGATACTAGCTGTAAGGAATCAGCAGATGGACGTCTCTCGCTAGTAATGCCGCTCTCAGCATTTCACAGATTCCGGAGAGGAGTCACATTCCCGGCGTGTCTGAGCGCTGCAGACGTTATACGGTTAATTGATGTTACTACCCTGACTCTCTAACCTCTCATACCTCCCTCACTAATCACTTTCTACCTCAGGGTATATTATTCCTTTATTATCCTGTTGTTATATAGCGCTTTACAGGGCTCTGACCTTACTCAGGAATTACTAACCTCATCACACACAGTGATTACACAAGACTGAGAAACCATCAGTAACATGGAGTACCATCACAGCTTCACACACACTTACACAGGCTCTGACCTTACTCAGGAATTACTAACCTCATCATACACAGTGACTACACAAGACTGAGATACCATCAGTAACATGGAGTACCATCACATCCTCACACACACTTACACAGGCTCTGACCTTACTCAGGAATTACTAACCTCATCACACGCAGTGACTACACTAGACTGAGATCCCATCAGTAACATGGAGTACCATCACAGCCTCACGCACACTTACACAGGCTCTGACCTTACTCAGGAATTACTAACCTCATCACATGCAGTGACTACACAAGACTGAGACACCATCAGTAACATGGAGTACCATCACAGCCTCACACACACTTACACAGGCTCTGACCTTACTCAGGAATTACTAACCTCATCACACACAGTGACTACACTAGACTGAGATCCCATCAGTAACATGGAGTACCATCACATCATCACACACACTTACACAGGCTCTGACCTTACTCAGGAATTACTAACCTCATCACACACAGTGATTACACAAGACTGAGAAACCATCAGTAACATGGAGTACCATCACATCCTCACACACACTTACACAGGCTCTGACCTTACTCAGGAATTACTAACCTCATCACACACAGTGATTACACAAGACTGAGAAACCATCAGTAACATGGAGTACCATCACATCCTCACACACTTACACAGGCTCTGACCTTACTCAGGAATTACTAACCTCATCACACACAGTGATTACACAAGACTGAGAGACCATCAGTAACATGGAGTACCATCACAGCCTCACACACACTTACACAGGCTCTGACCTTACTCAGGAATTACTAACCTCATTGCATGCAGTGACAGCCCAAGCTGCATATGGCATTGCAGTGGCTAATTTATGCACGCCCCCACAACAGCGTTCAAACGCACTGGCATGTCTGCATTTTGCCGACCACCCCCCATCACCACCCCCAAATGGTACTTCCTATCAATCACTCTGCGATGGGTCTGTGCAGTCACTGTGCTTGCAGTCCTGACCGCAGTGGAGTTTTCGCGCACACCCTCACTGCAATGCATACGCTTACGCAGAACGCAATAATTGTCCGATTGCGTGCGTAATCACAGTTGTGATCGCTGCTGGATCAAGCCCTAGTCCTCTGCATTTTATTATTATGTAGGATGCAGGTCTCTGTTGCTGGCTCATTGTAGAGTGTTTTGTGTTTCTTGTCTAGATGAACCCCCCCCCCTTAAGGACCTTATACACCTGAGCCACGATTCCCCGTTCTCCTGACGCCATCCCGATCGGCGATCCACTGGCAGATCAGGGAAATTCAACATGTTAAAAATCCCCGACTCACAGATTCCGGACATTTTTGGGTCGGGATCGGGAAGCGATATTTTTCATCATGTTGATTATCCCCCGATACCCAGGTGTCGGCAGAATGGGGAATTGCGGAAATCTATCGCAGATGTATGGGTCCGTTTGCACGCATCCGTGACGGGCCAATACATTGATTGAGGAACTTCCATTTTGTGTATCAATGTCGACATAATGTGATCCTTATGGTGCTCCTATCGGTTATTTAAAGGACTTGTGTCCAATCTAATTATGTGCACCTGCGCTCAGGTAATTGGTATACATAAGAATTGTCTCTTCTCATTTGGGAAACCTCCCATTATGAAAAGATGTCTAAGCACATCTCTATCTGGAATAACCAAAAGACAGTTCATATAATAAAACATATATAAAATACATGAAACTCAATCTCTGACCAATGGCATCATTAGAAACTAGTGATCTCAGGACCTTCATTTGAAGATCCATTTCATGGTTTTATATCATAAGTAAACTAAAATGTTCTCCATTAAATCAATGAGCTTCTGTGGCTCACCGGCCGCTAAACCAACATGCTAGATCTTATGAGATACCCGGTTCTAGTCCCAGATTGGGGAGGAATTTGTTATTTTCATTTTAGTATTGTTTTTAATCTATTTATAACATTTTATTATTGTTTTTAGTGATGTTAATTGATTAGATATTTAATATTCAGCTTTCATTACCATATAATCAATCATCTTAAGATAATCCTGGCGGATAACTACAGATCATGTTTCCCCTTTAGTTCTGTCTACCTTCCATTGCACAATAATGATACCATTTGATTTCAAATATGTAACAAGGATGATATATACTAGCAAAAAGTGTATATATATATACATAATTTCTAGACAAGTAAAAAAAACAACACATATCTAATCATATTTGACCTATTTTCCTAAGTTCATTAATCAGGCAATGTAATACTCAAAGGTGAGTCCTAATGTCAAAATGCAAACAAATTTCCAGAATTTATATAAAGTACAGCAGTTCTCCTATGTTGTTTAGTTCCATACATTCGTTCAGACCTAGAGGCGACAATGTTCCTAGAGAGTAGACCCAGTATGTTTCTTTTTTACAAAGAGCAACAAACCTATCTCCTCCTCTCTCTGTACGTTTAATCGCCTCAATACCTTGAATTCTAAGCATCTTTACATCACCATTATGACAATTTTTAACATGTCTGGACACACTATGTTTTAAATTTGCCTTTGATGACATTTCTCCTGTGTTCCAGGAATCTTGTGTTTAATGTTCTAATAGTGCGGCCTACATATTGTAGATCACACTTACAGGTGAGTAGGTATGACCACATACTGTAGGTTGATTGGCAGTTGATCAAACTTTTAATAGAAAAAAATGTTTTTAAAAAAGTTGATACAAAGTCTTTACTTCTAATTCTAATGTGTTCACATGTCAAACAATAATCTCTACCACATTTGATACATCCTACAGCTTTGTCATAAGTCTTTGCCGTCCCCACATTAGTGTTTCTAAAGTGGCTTGGTGCTATATGTTCTTTAAGACTAGTCGCCCTTTTAAATATGATCTTAGGCTCTTCACCTAGATAATCAGAAAAGGTTTTATCCAGTTTTAACAAAGGAAAGTTCTTTTATAATATGTTTGATCTCTTTAGACCTAGAGTTACATTTTGAATAAAAGAGTGGAGCCTCTTGTGGATATTTGTTTCCCCCCTTATTTACAGGGTTTAGAAGAGAATCTCTATCTCTGTTCTCTACTTCATGAAATGCTGATTCAAGAAGTTCCATAGGGTAACCTTGATCTAGGAGACTGTTTGTTAATTCTTTTGCTTGTAGGGTGAATTGAAAGTTGTCTGAGCAATTTCTTTTTTGTCTTAAGTATTGCACCTCGGGGATGTTATTCAGCCAAGGTTTATAATGGCAGTTTTTATAGTTCACATAATTATTACAATCCACTTCTTTTTTATATGCAGTTGTAGAGATGTGACCATCTTTATTACAAAGTGCTAGGTCTAGAAACGTAATATATGAAGAATGACAGTTGCTAGTGAATTTCAAACCATAAACATTATTATTAAGAAGTGATAGAAAAAGTTGGATAGAATCTAAATCCCCTTCCCAGACTATAAATAGGTCATCTATATATCTGCCATATAGCACCAAGTTCACCCCAAATGGACCGCTCCTCAAATGAGCCCATATAGAGGTTAGCGAGGCTCGGGGCGAACTTGGTGCCCATTGCAGTCCCATGTGTCTGTAAATAATATTGTTTATTAAATATAAAGTAATTGTGGGTCAAAATAAAATTCACCAGCTCTAGAATAAAACTAATATGTTTCCCCAAAATAAGCTGTCCTTTTCGCTATATTCGCCATTCGCTGCATTTGCGCATCTGCGTTTTTGCCTGTTTTGGAATTGAATAGGGTGAAAAGCGGGTACACGCATTGTGAAAGTACGCGATAACTTTGCGTACAAACAGGCGAATGAGGCGAAAAGATTGCAGCGGCGAATGCATTTTTGCCGGCTGCGACTTTTTGCCTCTAATTGAATTCGGCCCTATGTTTGATAATAATACGAGCTCTGTTATTGGTGAGTCACAGTATGACAGTTATAAGGCTGTGTGTTATAATAATACAAGCTCTCTCATTGGTCAGTAAGCTACAGTATGACAGTTATAGGGCTGTGTGTGACAATAATACAAGCTCTCTCATTGGTCAGTAAGCCACAGTATGACTGTTTTAAGGCTGAGTGATGATAATAATATGAGCTCTGTAATTGGTCAGTGAGTCACAGTATGAGTGACTGATATAAGGCTGTGTATAGATAAAACAAGCTCTGTCATTGGTTAGTAATGTACAGAATGTTATAAAATGTATAGTACTTTATGTGCGTTTCTCCAGTAGCGTTCCATTTCTATTAAGGATCGGGGAGCCAGTGCTTTCTTATGTATTTTAGGGGGGGCCTATTTATCAAGCTCTTCCGTCCCAGTACACTTATATGGATACTGCAGTGTCTGCATGATTACCATTAAGTTAAGTAAAAAGGCTATTTATTCATTCTGTAACGCACAGAACAGTCCCCATCACCTGTACAGGGACATTGCAATTGTGCAATTTATTACTGATGACCCCGGCAGCTAACGCCATTATCAGACGGCATTAGCTGACACTCTTCAATGGACAAAGCTCCCGGAGAAGGAAGAGGGATCCGTGCAGGCCCCTCCGCCTCCTCCGCTCCCTTAGCGTGTGCGTGTACTAAGGTCACGCATGTGCAGTAACACTGCTGGGCCGTGGCAGAACCAGTCCATGGGAACATTTGCCACTATTATAAGTATAGCTTTTGGGCTTCGCTGGGACCGTTGTTTATAAGAAATGATGTGTTTGAGGCATTTATGTCTCTTTTTATGAATAGGACACTAAGGAGCCCATTTATTAATGTATATTTGAGGTATAATCCCTGAAAACAGCCCGTTTTGGGAGGTTAACCACAAATATTAAGTTTCCGCCAGATGTATAATGGAGGGACCACAGCAGGGATCCCTCCCTTCCCGCAGGCAGCCATATTCCCTATTTTCTATGGGGGATGCAATGCTGCCAGATTTGCCAACATTTGGAATGCGATGCTTTCCGCATATTATCCCCCGCAGCTATCGCCATCTAAAGATGGCGTTCGCCGCTGTAACCTATGGGCTACACCGCGCATAATTAGCCGACAGAGGGTTCCCCCGGATCCCTCCCTGGCAATGGCGTCCGCGCATGTACAATCAGCCCTGGCAGCTCTCTGGGCACATCGCAGGGACGGGCTCCTTTTGGAGACCATGTCAATGCATGTGCCAGATGATACATCCGGGCGCCATCTTAATATAACGTTACCTTGTCTCGGAGATCCTCGCTTTCTGCTCTTTAATAAATTGTGCATACACTACAGTCCCCTACAGCAGGCTATGGGGGCGCGGTATCTAACGGCAATAGAGTGACCAATAGAGGATCAGTGATTTATCCGCAGTAGCCCTCATGTAATATAGGAGGCAGCTGCAATATCCTCTTTCTCCAGCAAAAAAAAGGGGTTATATCGCTGCTTCATAGATAGACCCCTAATAAATGTAGTCAGACAATTGTAGTAACATTTCTCCTGTCTCTCCAGCAATCTCAGATTGTGATTTGGGATGGAAAGAGATTTTCCAGAATAAAGGTTTGATATGAAGGAAACTATCACAGCAGTGATATATATTTGGGGCTCACACGTCTTTTCTAGGAATACAGTGAATGAGTAAATAGTTCCTTAGGAATGTAACCTGCCAGGGGGGAGCTGAGAGTTACCTTACAGCCTGTAACAGCTTCTTCATGTCAGAGAGTTACAAGCTGGAGAACCCTCGGTGTGATAAATACAGAGCCCGGAGCTGAGAGAGCCGATCTCTTCCTACGCTCAGTGTAACCTGCCAGGACTAGAAGCTGCCGCTGTAATTTGTAATACTGATAAATGAGCTTAAATTGTTTTATTCCTGGTGTGACCACATGACCTTGCTCCTCCAGGTGATAACAGATTTCTGCCACTGATAGTATAGAGAGTGGATACTCGGCCCTGAGTAAAGGCCCCCATACATTTGCGACGGATCATTGCGATGTAGCGATGGGATCGGAAACGCTGATCTGCTGGTCAGAAATGCCGACCGGCGGCCATCGATGTTCCGCGATCCGTCGCAGAATCGTCGAAATTCTACATGTTAAATTTTACCACTCTGCCAATCACGATAATTTTTTGATTGTGATCGGCATATCTGTGAAATCCAACATTTTGGATTTCAGCGATCCTGCGATGCTGGGTTGCAGGATCTCTACATCGCGACAATCCATCGCAGATGTATGGGGGCCTATACCTGAGTGGGCTTACTTCACCACTCCTAGAGATTCCCCCTCACCGGCAGTAACCACCTGTTACTGACTCCTCCCACTGCGTAGTGGGTGGGTAACCCGCTGCCACAACACCTCCTGGGTAATATCGGCTAATTCCCGCTGGTCACTCACTATGGAGCAGTCTGCACTGAGTAGCTGACAGAGGGTTTCAGCTTGGAGACACTGGGCTCAATCCAGGACAGCCGGAGGATGTGTAGCGTTTGGCGCTGTTCTAGTGTGGTCACAGGATACAGGCAGTTGCAGTCATCTGAAGGCAAGATGTTTATTGCTCATAAGTCTTTAGAAAGGCCATTCTTTCGCTTAAGGTGATTGGGACAAATCACAGCATAAAATCTTTCCTGGTGAGCAGGGGATACACATTATACAGAGCTGCTTTGGCATAGTAGCAACAGGGCCGAAACTAGGATATCTGTCACCCAGTGCAAGGCAGAAATTTTGCGCCCCCTCCCTTCCCGTACCTGGATTTTGTCCTTGCTCCTCCATAAGGCAGTGCACTACTCTGACGTCCCTGGTATAGTGACTTACATTATTCCACACACCATAATGCCATTATATATTATGCCACACACTGTAATGCCTATTACCAAAGTGCCACTTACATATTTGCCTAGCACCATTTTATGCCCCACAGTAAGGCTTCTAATTGCTTTAAAATTACCTGCTCATTGTCAGGTGTTTTATGCTCATTACCAGGGGTTCCATGCTCATTGCCAGGGGGTTTCATGCTCGTTGTCAGGGGGTTTCATGCTTGTTGCCAGGGGGTTTCATGCTCGTTGCCAGGGGGTTTCATGCTCGTTGCTAGGGGGTTTCATGCTCATTGCTATGGGCTTTCATGCTCCTTGCCTGGGCTTACATGCTCCTTGTCTGGGCTTTCATGCTCAGGAGGTTTCATGCTGCTTGCCAGGGGGTTTCATGCTCGTTGCCAGGGGGTTTCATGCTCGTTGCCATGGGGTTTATGCTCGTTGCCAGGGGGTTTCACGGGAGAAGATGCAGCTTTCAGCATCTTCTCCTGGCACTTGCGCTGGCCTAACAGACACTAGAGGTCCAGTAGGACCTCTAGTGTCTGTCCCCTCCTCGGCGGCGGCCACTTTTGGATGGCCGTTTTCAGCAGAGTCCATGCGGATGGCTAGTCTGCATGGAATCTGCTGAAAATGGCCATCCAAAAATGGCCACCACCAAGGAGGAGACAGACACTAAGGTCCAGTAAGGACCTCTAGCATCTATCTCCTCCTTAGCGGCGGCCATTTTTGGATGGCCGTTTTTTGAATCTGCAGCCCCCAAGCCACTGTGAGTCAGCTCTTTTTCACCCCCTGCATTCCGGCACCCAGTGCACGTGCATCTCTAGGCCCCCCCTAGTTGCGGCCCTGGTAGCAAATAATCGCTCAATTTCCGTAAACAAGGGCACTGCATCCACTACTGAATCAGGCCCACAGGCATTAACATTAATGTGTCACGACCTGGGTTTCTCGGCATAGGGGACGACGGGTATTACCTGTGAGGGCGCTGTGGCGTGATCCTTCCGGCGAAGGGGCTGGTGTCTGGCAGTGGGCGTTGGCTGTGCAAAATGTTCCGCGGGCACTGTGTCATTCTGGCCAGGGTAGACCTGGTGGTGTTTCCATTCCACTCTGGTATGGGCGCCGCCATCTTGCCTTAGGTCATGTCACTTAGCTGCTCCAGTCCTGGCATGTCACATGCTCTCTCTGACCTATCACGATTGTGCACTGGGTACTTAAGGGAGTTCAGAGCTTCCCATAGCTGCCAGTGCAACGTGTTTCACAGCGTATGCTGTGAGAGAGTTCCTGTGCTCCTGAGATCTGTCTGTTTGAGTGCTCACCTGTGCTCTTGCTGGATCCCAGCTTCCCAGCAGCCTACATCGTCCTGCCTGCTCCCAGTCTCCTGCTGGAACCATCCCACACCTTCTATCTACCCTTTCCCTGCCAAAGGACCTGAGTGCAGTTAACCCTGTACCTACACTGCCTCCATTTACCTAGCTCTCTGATTCTACACTGAGCCGTCTCAGTACAACTCTCCATTCAATTCATCAGCTGCTGCTAATCCAATTACTATAACCTCTCTGGATTTCATCTCACCAGTGTCAATCAGTAACTGTTATCCTGTCTGCAGCCTTGCAGTGACCTTTTGGATTACAAAGACTTTTTATTAGTTCTGCCACTACCCGGACATTATTTATTCTTACTTCACTACAGTTTCTAATCATCACCATCCTCTTAATATTCTGGACTTTATTTTATCCGTGTACATGTCTGCAAGTTCACCCATTAAAAACCCACTTTTCAATTTAAGGGGTCTATTTACTAAGCAGTGTTAGGAGAAGTGAAAAATGAAGAGTGAAAAGTGATAAGGTGCCAGCCAATCAGCTCCTAACTGTCATCTCATAGGCTGTGTGTGCTTAGTAAATAGACCCCTTAATCTATTCAGGTGTCTTCTCCTACTACCACCCCGGGTCCACAACAACACCAGATCCTAACATAATGTTTCTGTAAAATAACTGTGACATAGATTTATATTTTTCCCAAGCCAATCTACACCGCTAACTGTGACCTCATATACACAACCCCCCATCCCCAGCCATCAGACCCAGTGTCCTCCTCACTCGCTTAGTTCAAAGTTTCCCATCTTATCCCCTTAACGTGCGTCTTTGTGTTCTGCCCCTTCACATCCCAGGGCACTTCCTCTGGACCTCTGCCCTCTAGGTTCTGACCTTTAACCCCCGATGCACCCCCCCACACACATACACACGCATATATATGTCAGCAATGCAGGGACTTGTATTTGCCTGCCAGATTGCTCAGTTATCCTCTATTTGATCTTCATGTTTTTTATTTCTATTTGGAGCGTGTTAGATTATCTGGGTTATGTCTGATTTAGTTGTATTCGAATAAAAAAAAAGTCAAATGAAAAATAAAAAAAGATTTTGCATCCAACTATTTTGTCTACGGGACTCCAATCCCCTCAGGGTACTGGGTGTACGTGTACCAGGCTGACACATAGGGCTGAGATTTCTGCTATCTGCTAGGAGAAAGAGCTGACACTTATCTGGTGTCTTCGTAACAAGAGAGAGTTTTGCCCCCACAGCCTAGAGGATGCGATGCAGCGTTCCTGGGCCCTACCCCTGGCAGAACACAACAACGCTGCAATTGGTGAAGGATAGCTGCCTCACCGCTTGCTGGACCAAGGCAGGGCTGCGTGTTCTTTTGGGGCCCTTTTGCTTATCTTGCAAATCCCCCTGAGCAGTAAATATGTCAGTAGATATACAAATCTCGTCTCTTCTGTGTGGAACCACCTCAGTTGCCCTTTAGGGTTTGTTAACATCCTTTGGAATATCTCACAGCTTTTGTCAATGGCCCAACATGAAATCACAGTGTCAAATTCATCCTGCACAATTCAGTGTGTTCCTGAGGTTTCAAGGGGCGATTTCAGGCAGAAGTCCTATGTCAGGGGTTACCTCACTGAGTTGTAGTATCCGTGATTTTAACAAAGCAATACCTGTTTTCCAGCGTTGTTACACTTTACACATGCAGTCCTCGGGGTTAGTTAAAGGAAGAAGGGTCCCTCCATATGCAGCTAAAGTTACTGCTCTCATTTATATCTGTTTTGTTCTAATATAATGTCTTATTCTCATTTTTCAGAGATCTCCTGTCACTGAACTTTACAGCATCCCATTACCGTGACGATGGAGCGCTGGTAACTGAGTCACCGGGACATCTGGTATTTATATATAGCTATAGGCTGATCTTTAGGCCACTTTCACAAAGTATATATAATATTGTCCCACCGCTGATATACCAGTGCATGAACAAACAGCGTGCATCCTCCACTGTATATACAGGTACAGGTGTGTGCTCTCACCTGTCACACACCACCTGCGCTCCCTTATATCATCCTGGCTAAATAATCTACCGTGCGGACTGACCTCCATCACACACCGCTGCCACCTATAGAGGCTGCGGATACTAAGGGCTGGCATTCTGTAGCCGGTGTGACACCTGGTTACTGGCGTTCTGCAGGTGCTGTACTGTGGGGCTTGTCCTCTGGGTGTAATGAATGTACATTCGGGGATCTCCCACACACAAAACATTTCATACAGCAAATAAACCGTATGGGCTCAGGAAGCGGATTTATAAATGTAACAGAAACTTATTATTATTTTATTAACCGAAGGGGAGGTAAAGGAGCGTGAAAATGACACCCACATCCATCTATAGATTAATGTGCACAAAACAGAGGCAGCAGAAGATGTTTCATTAATACATTATGACTTATCTTGTCCTACACTCCATTAGGATAAAGGGCGCCATCCAGCACAGATCGCAGGTCTGTGGCGAAAGTATGCTAATGGATGCAATCGCAAAGCCCTCGCAGGCCAGCATAGAGACGCCCACTTCCCCTATCTCACATCCGCAATACCGCGCAAGTCTGCAAAACCATCGGTACCATCAAGTAACATCGGAGCCTCCCGCACAATTGGGGTCCGGACTATAGATAGACAGTAAAAAGGATGACAATGTCAAGCCAGACACCAGATGTTAGACAGTCAATAGGTCGACTGGGACAAAAGGTCGAAAGGGACAAAAGGTCGACACACTAAAGGTCGGCTTGTAAGAAGGTCGACAGGTACAAATGGTTGACAGGGTCAAAAGGTCGACATGAACATGGTCGACCAAACAAAATGGTTGAAACATGGTTTTATTTTATTTTTAGGGTTAGGCACTTACTGGAGGGTTAGGGTTAGGCACTTACTGGAGGGTTAGGTACTTACTGCAGGGTTTGGGTTAGGCACTTACCTCCACGGTCAGGGTTAGGCACCAGGAGGGAGGGTTAGGGTTAGACAGTTACCGAACGGTTAGGGTTAGACACTAGAAGGGACAATTAGGGTCAGGCACCTACCCTGATGGTTAGGGTTAGGCACCAGGAGAGAGGGTTAGGGTTAGGCACCAGGAGGGAGGGTTAGGCACCAGGAGGGAGGGTTAGGGTTAGGCACCAGGAGAGAGGGTTAGGGTTAGGCACCAGGAGGGAGGGTTAGGCACCAGGAGGGAGGGTTAGGGTTAGGCACCAGGAGGGAGGGTTAGGGTTAGGCACCAGGAGGGAGGGTTAGGCACCAGGAGGGAGGGTTAGGCACCAGGAGATAGGGTTAGGCACCAGGAGGGAGGGTTAGGGTTAGGCACCAGGAGGGAGGGTTAGACACCAGGAGGGAGAGTTAGGGTTATGCACCAGGAGGGAGGGTTAGGGTTAGGCACCAGGAGGGAGGGTTAGGCACCAGGAGGGAGGGTTATGGTTCGGCACCAAGGGGAGATTTAGAGAGAAGACTAGGGCTAAAAAACAAAAAAACATGTGTCGACCATTTGTTTTGTGTCAACCATTGTTCCCCTGTTGACCTTTTGTCCATGTTGACTATTTGAATAACGGAGGGCTCGTATGAGCCAGGAGTGACATAAACCAGGAGGCTGGGCTTTGGCCTGGGTGGCAATCATTGTGTTGGTCCCAACCTATGAAAGCCTTAGTGGAAGGAGTAGGGACAGAGCTTATGTAAGGCCAGGCTTACAAGCCTGAGGCCTCTTTCCTGGGAATCATTTGCCCCCCCTCCCGTACCCTAGGTTTCATTGTTTGTTAGCTATAATTTTGTGTGGCGGGAAGTACGGTTTATCATCAGCCCGGGTGTAGTGGGTGTGCATTGGGTGTGCTCACCTTCTATTATGTGTAGAGAAGTACTGTACCACCTCTACGGGGGCAGTACAGCCATCTAAGGATGGGATTTTGTTTGATAGAAGGTCTATGCTTAATACCCAAGTGCAGAGTTTGACATCCACAGGGTGGACTCCGCCCGCAATGCCGTGTTTTGTTGTTGAGTTTGCATTGTTGGGCTGCTCTGTGTAAGTGCCGTCCTTCCAGCCACCATACAATATTTAAAATAATTGAATTAATTTCTTAAATAAATAGCTGACCTGTTTTAAATCCATTACTGTCTCTGTGTGTTTTATTCTTAGATAAGTTTGAAGTGTTTATATTGTTATGGTATAATGATCACACACACTGGGCACACATCAGCCGTTACTAGGTTTAGTACCTGTCGACCTTCTTACATGTAGATATTTAGTGTGTTGACATTTTGGACCTGTCGATCTTTTGTCCCAGTCAACCTATTGATTGTCTAACATCTGGTGTCTATCTAGACAATGTCGACCTTTTTACTGTCTATCTTGTAATCCTCACCCCACACAGTCACAACAGACCAGACCTTACTCAGGAATTGCTAACCTCGTAGCTGCGTATGCCGTTGCAGTGGCTAATTTATGTACGCCCATGGCGGTAATGGCCCATGGCGTTCAAGCGGCGTTTTTACCACCACTCCCCCCATCACCACCCCCAAATGCAGACTACCTGTCACTCACTCTGCGATGGGTTTCCGTTCTCTGCGATCACAATTCTGTGATCACGCCCGCACACAGCGATGCATGCGCAGTATGCAACAATCGGCCATCTGCGTTCGCTATCGCAGCAACGCTCCATGCTGAATCAGGCCCATAGTGCAGACGTATTACAGATCCACAAGTCCTCTCTGTTACGGAGCTCGCCGTATGGCGTTTCCTGGTGTATTTTATATCTGTTCTGTACAAATGTTATATCAGTGAGAGAACCATAACTGAGCTCTCAGATTCACAGCGCGTGCGCGTGCCGGAGAGCCACCTCACATATGCGCATTCCTACAGAGATTGGTCCGACAAAGCAGCAAGGTAACCCTTTCAGCTGTGGGTCAGTACCCGCAGTCAGCTGCTCCGGTGATGTCTATTAATTACTTGAGATAAAATATCAAAAATAAAAAAATGTATTTATTTTAAAAAAAAAAAAAATCTCAGAAATTTATTCAACTACATTTTTGGAGATTTTATCATTTTTTAGGGGAATTTTATTTCTCGCTGTTATTTTTTTTCTTTACGACTGGATCGGTTAGCCCAAGATAGGGCCTCCATTTCCACTGCGCATGCACGCCGGGACAGGGTTGCACATAAGCGCTGAAACCACGACATCCAGCCAGCTGAGATATATTCCTGGTAAATTGCGGTGATAATAGATTTTCTATCCTTACAGTAGGAGGCAGTAGAGAGATCTGTGTTATCGTCACAGATTCATAAATAGCGTCCTCTATCTTCCAATGAAAATACTGCACCCACACAGTCACTGGCAGAGCCATATAATATAATATAATACAGCCCTTGTACTGTCCGGTGCGGCCGCCATGCAGCATGCAATCTGTATGATCACAGCTGTCACTCACCACCCAGTACATACATATACCCAGGAGCGCGGGTCAGGAATGCAGGACAGGCAGATCAGATAACATACTACACGTGTTGCCTCACGGCTACAAAAGAGAGGGATAATACCTGTCATGCTTTGTTAGGTCACACAATCAATTGTTTTGTTACATTGTTACCTACGGTAAGAGAAATGTCAATCAAATCTCAACATAATAAATAGTATCAGTGTCGGGTTACGCAGTTCCTTCGTCACATGGTATAGGCTCCAAGTAGTCACCTATAGTATAGGGTAACACAGCCAGTCACAGTATGCGCTGCCACAATGTATCTCAGCCTTCATTCTGGGCTGAATCGAAATGTATAACAACAATGCAGTCTACTGATACCCCAAGACTGAATGACTGTGACTCAGTGACAGCAGTGTAACTCTCAGTGACAGCAGTGTGACTCTCAGTGACAGCATAGTGACTCTCAGTGACAACAGTGTAACTCTCAGTGACAGCAGTGTGACTCTCAGTGACAGCAGTGTGACTCTCAGTGACAGCATAGTGACTCTCAGTGACAACAGTGTAACTCTCAGTGACAGCAGTGTAACTCTCAGTGACAGCAGTGTGACTCTCAGTGACAGCATAGTGACTCTCCGTGACAGCAGTGTGACTCTCAGTGACAGCAGTGTGACTCTCAGTGACAGCATAGTGACTCTCAGTGACAGTAGTGTGACTCTCAGTGACAGCAGTGTAACTCTCAGTGACAGCAGTGTGACTCTCAGTGACAGCATAGTGACTCTCAGTGACAGCAGTGTGACTCTCAGTGACAGCAGTGTAACTCTCAGTGACAGCAGTGTGACTCTCAGTGACAGCATAGTGACTCTCAGTGACAGCAGTGTGACTCTCAGTGACAGCAGTGTAACTCTCAGTGACAAAAGTGTAACTCTCAGTGACAGCAGTGTAACTCTCAGTGACAAAAGTGTAACTCTCAGTGACAGCAGTGTAACTCTCAGTGACAGCGGCGTGACTCTCAGAGACAGTAGTGTAACTCTCAGTGACAGCAGTGTGACTCTCAGTGACAGCATAGTGACTCTCAGTGACAGCAGTGTGACTCTCAGTGACAGCAGTGTAACTCTCAGTGACAGCAGTGTGACTCTCAGTGACAGCATAGTGACTCTCAGTGACAGCAGTGTGACTCTCAGTGACAGCAGTGTAACTCTCAGTGACAAAAGTGTAACTCTCAGTGACAGCAGTGTAACTCTCAGTGACAAAAGTGTAACTCTCAGTGACAGCAGTGTAACTCTCAGTGACAGCGGCGTGACTCTCAGAGACAGTAGTGTAACTCTCAGTGACAGCAGTGTAACTCTCAGTGACAGCAGTGCTAAGGTGCGTACACACTAGGCGATCAGGAAAGACAGTACAATTAGGACATCGTAACCGTACCGTCGTTCCTGATCCCCTGTAGTGTCTGCACTGAACGATCAGTCGTTCAGTGCAGGCACCCTCCATCATTCCTGAACATGCCAATCTGTCGTTATCGTCAGATTGCGCTGCATGTTCAGGCGATGGACAATGTCGGAAACGACCAGCGGGAGTGCGCATCGCTGGTCGTTTCCAACATAAAAGTGCACGAATTGTGCACGATTACTGAGCAATTGCACGATTACGACGTCGTAATCGTGCAGTTGCTCAGTAATATCGCCCAGTGTGTACCCACCATAACTCCCAGTGACAGCAGTGTAACTCTCAGTGACAGCTGTGTAACTCTCAGTGACAGCAGTGTGACTCTCAGTGACAGCTGTGTAACTCTCAGTGACAGCTGTGTAACTCTCAGTGACAGCAGTGTGACTCTCTGTGACAGCAGTGTGACTTTCAGTGAGAGCAGTGTGACTCTCAGTGACAGCATAATGACTCTTAGTGACAGCAGTATGACTCTCTGTGACAGCAGTGTGATTCTCAGTGACAGTAGTGTGACTCTCAGTGACAGCATAATGACTCTTAGTGACAGCAGTATGACTCTCTGTGACAGCAGTGTGATTCTCAGTGACAGTAGTGTGACTCTCAGTGACAGCAGTGTGACTCTCAGTGACAGCGGTGTGACTCTCTGTGACAGCAGTGTGATTCTCAGTGACAGTAGTGTGACTCTCAGTGACAGCATAATGACTCTTAGTGACAGCAGTATGACTCTCTGTGACAGCAGTGTGATTCTCAGTGACAGTAGTGTGACTCGCAGTGACAGCAATGTGATTCTCAGTGACAGCAGTGTGAGTCTCAGTGACAGTAATGTGACTCTCAGTGACAGTAGTGTGACTCTCAGTGACAGCGGCGTGACTCTCAGTGACAGCGGTGTGATTCTCTGTGACAGTAGTGTGACTCTCAGTGACAGCGGTGTGATTCTCTGTGACAGTAGTGTGATTCTCAGTGACAGCAGTGTGACTCTCAGTGACAGCAGTGTGACTCTCAGTGACAGCGGTGTGATTCTCTGTGACAGTAGTGTGAGTCTCAGTGACAGCAGTGCGACTCTCAGTGACAGCGGTGTGATTCTCTGTGACAGCGGTGTGACTCTCAGTGACAACGGTGTGATTCTCTGTGACAGCGGTGTGATTCTCTGTGACAGCTGTGTGATTCTCTGTGACAGCGGTGTGATTCTCAGTGACAGCGGTGTGACTCTCAGTGACAGCGGTGTGATTCTCTGTGACAGCAGTGTGACTCTCAGTGACAGCAGTGTGACTCTCAGTGACAGCGGTGTGATTCTCTGTGACAGCAGTGTGACTCTCAGTGACAACGGTGTGACTCTCAGTGACAGCAGTGCGACTCTCAGTGACAGCGGTGTGATTCTCTGTGACAGCAGTGTGACTCTCAGTGACAGCGGTGTGACTCTCTGTGACAGCAGTGTGATTCTCAGTGACAGTAGTGTGACTCTCAGTGACAGCATAATGACTCTTAGTGACAGCAGTATGACTCTCTGTGACAGCAGTGTGATTCTCAGTGACAGTAGTGTGACTCGCAGTGACAGCAATGTGATTCTCAGTGACAACAGTGTGAGTCTCAGTGACAGTAATGTGACTCTCAGTGACAGTAGGGCAACTCTCTGTGACAGTAGTGTGACTCTCAGTGACAGCGGCGTGACTCTCAGTGACAGCAGTGTGACTCTCAGTGACAGCGGTGTGATTCTCTGTGACAGCTGTGTAACTCAGTGACAGCAGTGTGACTCTCAGTGACAGCGGTGTGATTCTCTGTGACAGCGGTGTGACTCTCAGTGACAGCAGTGTGACTCTCAGTGACAGCGGTGTGACTCTCAGTGACAGCAGTGTGACTCTCAGTGACAGCGGTGTGACTCTCAGTGACAGCAGTGTGACTCTCAGTGACAGCGGTGTGATTCTCTGTGACAGTAGTGTGACTCTCAGTGACAGCAGTGTGACTCTCAGTGACAGCGGTGTGATTCTCAGTGACAGCAGTCTGACTCTCAGTGACAGCAGTGTGATTCTCAGTGACAGCAGTGTGACTCTCAGTGACAGCAGTGTGATTCTCAGTGACAGCAGTGTGACTCTCAGTGACAGCGGTGTGATTCTCTGTGACAGCGGTGTGATTCTCTGTGACAGCAGTGTGACTCTCAGTGACAGCGGTGTGACTCTCAGTGACAGCAGCATTATTCTCAGTGACAGCAGTGTGACTCTCAGTGACAGCAGCATTATTCTCAGTGACAGCAGTGTGACTCTCTGTGACAGCGGTGTGATTCTCTGTGACAGCGGTGTGATTCTCAGTGACAGCAGTGTGACTGTCAGTGACAGCGGTGTGATTCTCTGTGACAGCGGTGTGATTCTCAGTGACAGCAGTGTGACTGTCAGTGACAGCAGTGTGACTCTCAGTGACAGCGGTGTGATTCTCTGTGACAGCGGTGTGATTCTCTGTGACAGTAGTGTGACTCTCAGTGACAGCAGTGTGACTCTCAGTGACAGCGGTATGATTCTCAGTGACAGCAGTGTGACTTTCAGTGACAGCTGTGTGATTCTCTGTGACAGCGGTGTGATTCTCAGTGACAGCGGTGTGACTCTCAGTGACAGCAGTGTAATTCTCGGTGACAGCATAGTGACTCTCAGTGACAGCGGTGTGATTCTCTGTGACAGCGGTGTGATTCTCAGTGACAGCGGTGTGACTCTCAGTGACAGCGGTGTGATTCTCTGTGACAGCGGTGTGATTCTCAGTGACAGCGGTGTGACTCTCAGTGACAGCGGTGTGATTCTCTGTGACAGCTGTGTAACTCAGTGACAGCAGTGTGACTCTCAGTGACAGCGGTGTGATTCTCTGTGACAGCAGTGTGACTCTCAGTGACAGCAGTGTGACTCTCAGTGACAACGGTATGATTCTCTGTGACAGCAGTGTGACTCTCAGTGACAGCCAGCAGTGTGACTCTCAGTGACAGCCAGCAGTGTGACTCTCAGTGACAGCGGTGTGACTCTCAGTGACAGCAGCATTATTCTCAGTGACAGCAGTGTGACTCTCAGTGACAGCGGTGTGATTCTCTGTGACAGCGGTGTGATTCTCTGTGACAGCAGTGTGACTCTCAGTGACAGCGGTGTGACTCTCAGTGACAGCAGCATTATTCTCAGTGACAGCAGTGTGACTCTCAGTGACAGCAGCATTATTCTCAGTGACAGCGGTGTGACTCTCTGTGACAGCGGTGTGATTCTCTGTGACAGCGGTGTGATTCTCAGTGACAGCAGTGTGACTGTCAGTGACAGCGGTGTGATTCTCAGTGACAGCAGTGTGACTCTCAGTGACAGCAGTGTGATTCTCAGTGACAGCAGTGTGACTCTCAGTGACAGCGGTGTGATTCTCTGTGACAGCGGTGTGATTCTCTGTGACAGCAGTGTGACTCTCAGTGACAGCGGTGTGACTCTCAGTGACAGCAGCATTATTCTCAGTGACAGCAGTGTGACTCTCAGTGACAGCAGCATTATTCTCAGTGACAGCAGTGTGACTCTCTGTGACAGCGGTGTGATTCTCTGTGACAGCGGTGTGATTCTCAGTGACAGCAGTGTGACTGTCAGTGACAGCGGTGTGATTCTCAGTGACAGCAGTGTGACTGTCAGTGACAGCAGTGTGACTCTCAGTGACAGCGGTGTGATTCTCTGTGACAGTGGTGTGATTCTCTGTGACAGTAGTGTGACTCTCAGTGACAGCAGTGTGACTCTCAGTGACAGCGGTATGATTCTCAGTGACAGCAGTGTGACTTTCAGTGACAGCTGTGTGATTCTCTGTGACAGCGGTGTGATTCTCAGTGACAGCGGTGTGACTCTCAGTGACAGCGGTGTGATTCTCTGTGACAGCGGTGTGATTCTCTGTGACAGCGGTGTGATTCTCAGTGACAGCGGTGTGACTCTCAGTGACAGCGGTGTGATTCTCTGTGACAGCTGTGTAACTCAGTGACAGCAGTGTGACTCTCAGTGACAGCGGTGTGATTCTCTGTGACAGCAGTGTGACTCTCAGTGACAGCAGTGTGACTCTCAGTGACAACGGTATGATTCTCTGTGACAGCAGTGTGACTCTCAGTGACAGCCAGCAGTGTGACTCTCAGTGACAGCCAGCAGTGTGACTCTCAGTGACAGCGGTGTGACTCTCAGTGACAGCAGCATTATTCTCAGTGACAGCAGTGTGACTCTCAGTGACAGCGGTGTGATTCTCTGTGACAGCGGTGTGATTCTCTGTGACAGCAGTGTGACTCTCAGTGACAGCGGTGTGACTCTCAGTGACAGCAGCATTATTCTCAGTGACAGCAGTGTGACTCTCAGTGACAGCAGCATTATTCTCAGTGACAGCGGTGTGACTCTCTGTGACAGCGGTGTGATTCTCTGTGACAGCGGTGTGATTCTCAGTGACAGCAGTGTGACTGTCAGTGACAGCGGTGTGATTCTCTGTGACAGCGGTGTGATTCTCAGTGACAGCAGTGTGACTCTCAGTGACAGCGGTGTGATTCTCAGTGACAGCAGTGTGACTCTCAGTGACAGCGGTGTGATTCTCTGTGACAGCGGTGTGATTCTCTGTGACAGTAGTGTGACTCTCAGTGACTGCAGTGTGACTCTCAGTGACAGCGGTATGATTCTCAGTGACAGCAGTGTGACTTTCAGTGACAGCGGTGTGATTCTCTGTGACAGCGGTGTGATTCTCAGTGACAGCAGTGTGACTCTCAGTGACAGCAGTGTAATTCTCAGTGACAGCATAGTGACTCTCAGTGACAGCGGTGTGATTCTCTGTGACAGCGGTGTGATTCTCTGTGACTGCGGTGTGATTCTCAGTGACAGCGGT
Organism: Taudactylus pleione; assembly: GCA_031769625.1. Classification (NCBI taxonomy): domain Eukaryota; kingdom Metazoa; phylum Chordata; class Amphibia; order Anura; family Myobatrachidae; genus Taudactylus; species Taudactylus pleione. The sequence continues at coordinate 529,972 of JAUIMM010000860.1, forward strand.
GTGACTCTCAGTGACAGCAGTGTGATTCTCTGTGACAGCTGTGTAACTCAGTGACAGCAGTGTGACTCTCAGTGACAGCGGTGTGATTCTCTGTGACAGCAGTGTGACTCTCAGTGACAGCAGTGTGACTCTGTGACTCTCAGTGACAACGGTGTGATTCTCTGTGACAGCGGTGTGACTCTCAGTGACAGCAGTGTGACTCTCAGTGACAGCGGTGTGATTCTCAGTGACAGCGGTGTGACTCTCAGTGACAGCGGTGTGATTCATAGTGACAGCGGTGTGATTCTCAGTGACAGCAGTGTGATTCTCTGTGACAGCAGTGTGACTCTCAGTGACAGCAGTGTGACTCTCAGTGACAGCAGTGTGATTCTCAGTGACAGCAGTGTGACTCTCAGTGACAGCGGTGTGACTCTCTGTGACAACGGTGTGATTCTCAGTGACAGCGGTGTGACTCTCAGTGACAGCTGCATTATTCTCAGTGACAGCAGTGTGACTCTCAGTTACAGCAGCATTATTCTCAGTGACAGCAGTGTGACTCTCAGTGACAGCGGTGTGACTCTCAGTGACAGCAGTGTGACTGTCAGTGACAGCGGTGTGATTCTCTGTGACAGCGGTGTGATTCTCAGTGACAGCAGTGTGACTCTCAGTGACAGCAGTGTGACTCTCAGTGACAGCAGTGTGACTCTCAGTGACAGCGGTGTGATTCTCTGTGACAGCAGTGTGACTCTCAGTGACAGCAGTGTGACTCTGTGACTCTCAGTGACAACGGTGTGATTCTCTGTGACAGCGGTGTGACTCTCAGTGACAGCAGTGTGACTCTCAGTGACAGCGGTGTGATTCTCAGTGACAGCGGTGTGACTCTCAGTGACAGCGGTGTGATTCATAGTGACAGCGGTGTGATTCTCAGTGACAGCGGTGTGATTCTCTGTGACAGCAGTGTGACTCTCAGTGACAGCAGTGTGACTCTCAGTGACAGCAGTGTGATTCTCAGTGACAGCAGTGTGACTCTCAGTGACAGCGGTGTGACTCTCTGTGACAACGGTGTGATTCTCAGTGACAGCGGTGTGACTCTCAGTGACAGCGGTGTGACTCTCAGTGACAGCAGCATTATTCTCAGTGACAGCAGTGTGACTCTCAGTGACAGCAGCATTATTCTCAGTGACAGCAGTGTGACTCTCAGTGACAGCGGTGTGATTCTCTGTGACAGCAGTGTGACTCTCAGTGACAGCAGTGTGACTCTCAGTGACAACGGTGTGATTCTCTGTGACAGCAGTGTGATTCTCAGTGACAGCAGTGTGACTCTCAGTGACAGCGGTGTGATTCTCTGTGACAGCGGTGTGATTCTCAGTGACAGCAGTGTGACTCTCAGTGACAGCGGTGTGATTCTCTGTGACAGCGGTGTGATTCTCAGTGACAGCGGTGTGACTCTCAGTGACAGCGGTGTGATTCTCAGTGACAGCGATGTGACTCTCAGTGACAGCAGCATTATTCTCAGTGACAGCAGTGTGATTCTCTGTGACAGCGGTGTGATTCTCAGTGACAGCAGTGTGACTCTCAGTGACAGCGGTGTGATTCTCTGTGACAGCGGTGTGATTCTCAGTGACAGCGGTGTGACTCTCAGTGACAGCGGTGTGATTCTCTGTGACAGCGGTGTGACTCTCAGTGACAGCAGTGTGACTCTCAGTGACAACGGTGTGATTCTCTGTGACAGCGGTGTGACTCTCAGTGACAGCGGTGTGACTCTCAGTGACAGCGGTGTGATTCTCAGTGACAGCGGTGTGACTCTCAGTGACAGCGGTGTGATTCTCAGTGACAGCGGTGTGACTCTCAGTGACAGCGGTGTGATTCATAGTGACAGCGGTGTGATTCTCAGTGACAGCAGTGTGACTCTCAGTGACAGCGGTGTGATTCTCTGTGACAGCGGTGTGATTCTCAGTGACAGCGGTGTGACTCTCAGTGACAGCGGTGTGATTCTCAGTGACAGCGATGTGACTCTCAGTGACAGCAGCATTATTCTCAGTGACAGCAGTGTGATTCTCTGTGACAGCGGTGTGATTCTCAGTGACAGCAGTGTGACTCTCAGTGACAGCGGTGTGATTCTCTGTGACAGCGGTGTGATTCTCAGTGACAGCGGTGTGACTCTCAGTGACAGCGGTGTGATTCTCTGTGACAGCGGTGTGACTCTCAGTGACAGCAGTGTGACTCTCAGTGACAACGGTGTGATTCTCTGTGACAGCGGTGTGACTCTCAGTGACAGCGGTGTGACTCTCAGTGACAGCGGTGTGATTCTCAGTGACAGCGGTGTGACTCTCAGTGACAGCGGTGTGATTCTCAGTGACAGCGGTGTGACTCTCAGTGACAGCGGTGTGATTCATAGTGACAGCGGTGTGATTCTCAGTGACAGCGGTGTGACTCTCAGTGACAGCAGTGTGATTCTCAGTGACAGCAGTGTGACTCTCAGTGACAGCGGTGTGACTCTCTGTGACAACGGTGTGATTCTCAGTGACAGCGGTGTGACTCTCAGTGACAGCGGTGTGACTCTCAGTGACAGCAGTGTGACTCTCAGTGACAGCAGTGTGACTCTCAGTGACAGCAGCATTATTCTCAGTGACAGCAGTGTGACTCTCAGTGACAGCGGTGTGATTCTCTGTGACAGCAGTGTGACTCTCAGTGACAGCAGTGTGACTCTCAGTGACAACGGTGTGATTCTCAGTGACAGCGGTGTGATTCTCAGTGACAGCGGTGTGACTCTCAGTGACAGCGGTGTGATTCTCTGTGACAGCGGTGTGATTCTCAGTGACAGCAGTGTGACTCTCAGTGACAGCGGTGTGATTCTCTGTGACAGCGGTGTGATTCTCAGTGACAGCGGTGTGACTCTCAGTGACAGCGGTGTGATTCTCAGTGACAGCGATGTGACTCTCAGTGACAGCAGCATTATTCTCAGTGACAGCAGTGTGATTCTCTGTGACAGCAGTGTGACTCTCAGTGACAGCGGTGTGATTCTCAGTGACAGCGGTGTGACTCTCAGTGACAGCAGTGTGACTCTCAGTGACAGCGGTGTGATTCTCAGTGACAGCGGTGTGACTCTCAGTGACAGCGGTGTGATTCATAGTGACAGCGGTGTGATTCTCAGTGACAGCGGTGTGACTCTCAGTGACAGCAGTGTGATTCTCAGTGACAGCAGTGTGACTCTCAGTGACAGCGGTGTGACTCTGTGACAACGGTGTGATTCTCAGTGACAGCGGTGTGACTCTCAGTGACAGCGGTGTGACTCTCAGTGACAGCAGCATTATTCTCAGTGACAGCAGTGTGACTCTCAGTGACAGCGGTGTGATTCTCAGTGACAGCGGTGTGACTCTCAGTGACAGCGGTGTGATTCATAGTGACAGCGGTGTGATTCTCAGTGACAGCGGTGTGACTCTCAGTGACAGCAGTGTGATTCTCAGTGACAGCAGTGTGACTCTCAGTGACAGCGGTGTGACTCTGTGACAACGGTGTGATTCTCAGTGACAGCGGTGTGACTCTCAGTGACAGCGGTGTGACTCTCAGTGACAGCAGCATTATTCTCAGTGACAGCAGTGTGACTCTCAGTGACAGCGGTGTGATTCTCTGTGACAGCAGTGTGACTCTCAGTGACAGCAGTGTGACTCTCAGTGACAGCAGTGTGACTCTCAGTGACAGCGGTGTGATTCTCAGTGACAGCGGTGTGACTCTCAGTGACAGCGGTGTGATTCATAGTGACAGCGGTGTGATTCTCAGTGACAGCGGTGTGACTCTCAGTTACAGCAGTGTGATTCTCAGTGACAGCAGTGTGACTCTCAGTGACAGCGGTGTGACTCTGTGACAACGGTGTGATTCTCAGTGACAGCGGTGTGACTCTCAGTGACAGCGGTGTGACTCTCAGTGACAGCAGCATTATTCTCAGTGACAGCAGTGTGACTCTCAGTGACAGCGGTGTGATTCTCTGTGACAGCAGTGTGACTCTCAGTGACAGCAGTGTGACTCTCAGTGACAACGGTGTGATTCTCTGTGACAGCGGTGTGATTCTCAGTGACAGCAGTGTGACTCTCAGTGACAGCGGTGTGATTCTCTGTGACAGCGGTGTGACTCTCAGTGACAGCAGTGTGACTCTCAGTGACAGCGGTGTGATTCTCTGTGACAGCGGTGTGATTCTCAGTGACAGCGGTGTGACTCTCAGTGACAGCGGTGTGATTCTCAGTGACAGCGATGTGACTCTCAGTGACAGCAGCATTATTCTCAGTGACAGCAGTGTGACTCTCAGTGACAGCGGTGTGATTCTCTGTGACAGCGGTGTGATTCTCAGTGACAGCGGTGTGACTTTCAGTGACAGCGGTGTGATTCTCTGTGACAGCGGTGTGATTCTCAGTGACAGCGGTGTGATTCTCAGTGACAGCGGTGTGACTCTCAGTGACAGCAACAACAAAAAAGTGTGTCCACGAATTAACCCCCCTTTAACCCTTTCTGCACTGGTTGCTCCAATTCAAAGATGACAATACATGTAAATTCAAAAATCTTATATTCAATTAAATGTATAGAATGTAATTGTCTTATAGATCATCAGAATTATTATCATAGGAAGTGGACATAAAAAAACATAATGTGACTCTCAGTGACAGTAGTGTAACTCTCAGAGACAGCAACGTGATTCTCAGTTACAGTAGTGTGACTCTCTGTGACATCATTGTGATTTTATTATATTTATTGTGTGGAGAAAACCCTCCTGTAGTGTATTACACTACAATGTGTTCCCCCAGGGGCCCCTCTCCCCAGCTGCTATATAAAGGGCCCCTCTTCCCAGCAGCTATATCAAGGGACCCTCTTCCCAGCTGCTATATCAAGGGCCCCTCTTCCCAGCTGCTATATCAAGGGCCCCTCTTCCCAGCTGCTATATCAAGGGCCCCTTTTCCCAGCTGCTATATCAAGGGCCCCTCTTCCCAGCTGCTATATCAAGGGCCCCTCTTCCCAGCTGCTATATCAAGGGCCCCTCTTCCCAGCTGCTATATCAAGGGCCCCTCTTCCCAGCTGCTATATCAAGGGCCCCTCTTCCCAGCTGCTATATCAAGGGCCCCTCTTCCCAGCTGCTATATAAAGGGCCACAGTATTCTGCCCAGGAAATACCATACATGCTGTGACAGCTCCTGCACATATTACCCTTTACCCAAACTTGCCAACTCTCCCTCATTGTCAGGGAGACTCCCTGAAATAGCAGAAATCTCGCTGTCTCCCTGAAGAGTCTACCAATCTCCCTCATTTTACCATACCCCCTATATGACACTGTTATATAAAAGAAAAAACAGAGATATATACATTCAAATGGGATCATTAGTATAATTTCCCTGCTTTGGTTATAAGGCACAATGATCCCTATGGTTACATGTATTTTCTGAGAAGTATCAGTGTGTTTTCATCAACAAGTAGATCTTACTAACTGCTTTGGGGCTCGTTTACATTTGGATGTAAGTCAGTTTTATGACACGCCCCTCAGATGTATGACACGCCCCTCAGATGTAGCAGTACACGCCCACTTTACTGCCGCGCTCATAGGTGCTGCTTTCACAATCTCCCTGAAATGCTTTTTCAAAAGTAGGCAAGTATGCCTTTACCTCCCCAGGGACTGACAGCAGCAGCAGCCTCATATACCATATCTGTCATGTTCCTCAGCGTGTTGTCACTTTCCCTATAATGAACACTGTCCCTAACTCTCTGTGTCTCTGCTCAGGGTCACTGCTGCTACACGGGGACGGTGGATGGCGTGCCGGAATCGTCGCTCTCTGTGTGCACTTGTCACGGTCTCAGGTGAGCCTTTCTCATACACATGTGGTAGTGGAACCATCCCATGCATGACTGTCTGCCCCTAGTGCTATCGGGTGTAAACCAGACGCAATTAGACACACATTGCGGGCATGGAGCTGAATGCCAGTGCTGTAGGGAGGGGTGTGGAAGTGGTGCCATCGTCCAGGACGCAGAGCCTGGGGACGGCACAGTCGCTGCCCCACGGCTCCTACATCTGGCTGGAATGGCACACTGTGGCCAGAAGCTCTGCTGCAGTGCTGCCCGGAGCGTCCAAAGGACCCTGCAGTGCGTAGAGCCGGCCGAGACATCTGGGCAGCTCAGTCTCTCATATTACTTAAATAATGTGAAAGCAATAACAATAATGTTGTCACACCCTTTTCACATTATTTTAGTATCACTTAGATGTATGAAAGGGCAATTGGAGCAGTTTTCGTAAAACAAAAAAAAACTCTCCAAGCCCATAAATTCGCACATTTTTATACTTGTAAATACGATCTGTATTATATACTAAAGAGGATTATGGAAAAAGAAACAGGAGGGGAGGGGATAATAACAGCACCTGCAGATGGCGACAAGCAGGGTTCCCCGTCTTACATAACTCAGGGAAAGCAGAGCCCAGAGACGGCTTCAGTCATCATCCCACATGTCCCATAGACCACAGCGCTGATCACATTGAGAAATAGAGAAAACACTTACCTGCACCCAGAATGGTAATCGGTGATCCATCCGGTGAGCGGCTCGGTAACCCGGTCATTAGATCTGAATGCATCAGATGACCGGGGAAAAGTAATCAGATGACCGGATCACTGTGGAGCTCACCGGGTCACTGATCATCTGAAGGAGGTAAGTGTAAGCTCTGGGGGGGAGCCGGCGGTGGCACATGCACAGAACCGCTCTTAAGGTACTTTTTGCAAAAAATACCCTGAAAAGTGTGCGGAGAGGATTCTGTCTCTGAAGCTCTGTCCCTGTAAGCGATATTTAATAAGTCCTTGCGATGTATATAAATATTGCATTGCAAATCCTGGCGCTATTATCACATCTAATTCGCATCTGAGATAAATAGGGCCCTTAATATGTAATCAGACGCATGAACTAAGGAAGACAAGACCACAATATAGAAGCGCTTGTAATAAAGAACATGTATCTATTTAAGCTGAAATGATAAACTGTATCAATGAAATGAAATATACACAAATGGTACCCAAATAAAACGCCTGTTTGAATTAGACCGGTAATATCTGACACAAAGTGCGCTACATATAAAAACATGAATAGTAAGATGTTTATAACTCTTTTAGTGGAGTATATGTTGGTTGGGAGTCCCGTATAATAAAAATGGATCCGGAGCACCGGTGGACTTACCCTACCTTTCCCTGCCGGCAGCAAGGGCGGCAGTGAGCGGCTAGCAGAATGAAATGTAAAAACTGCTGCATGCTGTGCGCCTCCTGGTTGTGCTTGTCCGGGGTGAGCTTTCTCCCTGGCTTCTTGTTGAAACGCCGATAACGGGAGTGTTTTGAGTCGTGTGCTTGAGCTTCCTCTGAACGAAGTGACGTCAGTCCGGGGGTCCCGCTAACACCAACGCGTTTCATCACGATAGTGACTTTTTCAAGGTGTCTGTAGTGCTGTGTTCGCCCCTGTTATATCCTACAGGAATTGTTCTGATTGGTTCCTTTCTTGCTTCCATAATTGGAAGCTGAATCCATGAATACGGTTTTTAAAAGGATTGGTGGTTAAAAGGTATAATCTTTATTAGTGTCTTAGAGGTAAAAAAATTATTAAAATATGTAGCGCAATGTTTCTTAATAAAATAAACGAACATTATAAAAGAAGCTATAATGACATTTCTTTCATTTCATGTTTTTCAATTAAACGCAGCAGTGTGTACAAACTAAGTAATGCCTGGTCTTAAAATAAATAAAAATAATAATAATATAAATATGAATATAAATAAAGATAAATGAATAAATAGATATATGTGGGTGTGTACATATTTAAATAGGGATGTGTCGCAATGATATGATTTAACTGGAATAACTGATATTTTATGTTACATGGTATAATGAAGTATATAGATATTATTACTAATATTTCAGGTTTTAAGAAAGGCTCCCAGATCAAAATCTATGTTCAGTCCTCTAGGGTGGAGGGTATCCATATTATAGATCCATTTGGTTTCTTGTTTAGAGATTTTTTCTGTGAAATTTCCTCCTCTCCAATCTTTCTCTATTTTCCTGATTGCTAGGAATTTAAGTCCTTTTGGGTTCTTCTGATGGTGTGATAAGAAATGATTGGACACACTATGTGATGTGTAGCCTTTTTTGATGTTGTTGATGTGTTCCCCTATTCTTACTTTGAGTTTTCTGATGGTACGGCCAATATACTGGAGACCGCAGGGACATTCTAGTAGGTAGACTACACCCTCTGTGTTGCAGCAAAGGTACTGTTTGATTTCAAATTCTGTGTTCCGAGAGTGGGACTGAAATCTTGTGATCCCTTTAGTGCTGTTAGTTCCAGTATCTTTACATGTTTTACAGTTCAAACAAAAATGAAATCCTTTCTGACATACAGTGGAAGGTGGTTTTTCCGGAGGGATGCAACTAGCTGTAAGCATATTTTGAAGTATTTCAGCTCTTTTGTAAACTATTTTTGGTCTGGTTGGGATTAGGTTCTTTGTTTCAGAGTCTAGGTGTAGAAGATGCCAATGTTTTTTTATACTCTGCTCCAATGCTTCAGTGTAACTGTTATAACGTGTGATAAATAATACATTTTCTGGATTTTCCTTTCTTTTGTTGTTGTATTGTAATAAATCTTCTCTATTTATTTTCTCAATTTTCTTAAGACTGATGTCAATCTGATTCTCCGAATATTCCCTTTCTATGAACCTCTGTTTTAGAACTTCACTCTGTGCTTTGAATTCTTCATTTTTAGTACAGTTCCTTTTGATCCTCTGGAACTGTCCTCCTGGAATATTTCCAATCCACTTCGGGTGATGGTTACTTGATGAAAGTAAATAATTGTCGTAGTCAACTTTTTTGAAAAAAGTTCGTGTGTGTATGGTGTTCCTTTCTATATATATTTCTAGGTCCAGGAATTGTATAGACTCTTTGCTGAAATTATATGTGAACTCTAGGTTCAAATCATTGTGATTCAGATATCCCAAGAATTTAGTCAGACTGTCCTCATTTCCTTCCCAAATAAATATGATGTCATCTATAAACCTTTTCCAATGTTTCACATGTTCTTGATACGGGTTGTTATGCCAAATTTTATCATCTTCCCATTTAGCGACAAAGAGATTCGCGTAACTCGGTGCGAATCGACTGCCCATCGCTGTACCGGTTATTTGTTTAAAAAACTGGTTTTGATACCAAAAATAATTGTGGTTCAGTATAAACTCTATACTGCTCATAATAAAATTTATTTGTGAATTCAAAAGGTCTGATCTATGGTTCAGATAATGATACGTATGGGCACAACCATCAGCGTGGCGTATGCAGGTATATAGTGACTTGACATCACAAGTTACTAAATAAAAGGAGTCCTTCCAGGTGATGCTTTTGAGGTCTTGTAGTACCGTTGTGGTGTCCTTAATATAGCTTTTTTGTTGGGTCACTAGTGGCTGTAAAAATATGTCCACATAACCTGAAAGGTTTGAAGTCAAAGATTGAATTCCGGATACTATTGGTCGACCTGGAGGGTTGAGTGGATCTTTATGTAGTTTAGGCAATTGATAAAATACTGGTATTCTTGGAGCGTCGTTGTTTAAAACTTCAAATTCTTTTTTGTTTAAGATGCCCAACCTAAGTCCTTCTTCTAAATGTTCATTTAGTTCTCTTTTAAACATTTCCGTGGGATCATTTTCTAATATTTTGTAAGTGGTGTTGTCTGATAGAAGTCTCTCTGTTTCTGTTAAATATCTGGATCTGTCCATAATTACAATGCCTCCACCTTTGTCAGCTCCTTTTATGATAATTTCTTTGTTATTCTTCAATGTTTCTAGAGCTTCCTTCTCCCCTTTATTTAAATTCATCTTGATCTTTGGTATGGATGGTATTTTCTCTAAGTCTTTTTCAACAAGTCTTTGGAACGTTTCCAGTACTGGTCCTTTTATGTAGCTGGGAAAAAAGTTGCTTTGTGGTTTCAAATTTGTATGTTGTATTTCCTGTTCTCCTTCTGTTCTTTCTGTGTCATTTCTAATGATTGGGTTTCTTTGGAAGTACTTCTTCAAACAGAGTTTTCTTATGAATTTGTGTAGATCTATATACATCTCAAACTTATTCGGGTCGTCGAATGTCTCCAGAAATTCTAAAAAATCTTCTGTTGAAGATAATCTTGTTCTTTTTTTCATGCTTGTGCTACCAGGTGGACTATTACTTAGCTCTTGGTTCGCAATTTTCTGTCTTAACTGGTATGCTTCTTTTATATTTTGTCTTATGGCTTCTTTTCTCCCTATTTCATATGCTGTCTTTGATCGATTGATTTGTAGGTTCTCTCTCCCACATGGACTTCTATTATAGCTGAAATTTTTCTGATTAAATGGTAGATAGGTCCTATTTCTCTGGGGTTGGACTGGAGTCTTCAATAGGTATTTATTATTCCTTCTTCGCGGTACGTTTTCCTTTCTTATTGTTGGAAATTGGTTCAGCCCTGTGTCTTTCCCGGTTGTTTTTCTGCATACTGCGGGATCATATGTTTTCTTGTCCTCTAAATCTCATCATTACCGGTCTAATTCAAACAGGCGTTTTATTTGGGTACCATTTGTGTACATTTCATTTCATTGATACAGTTTATCATTTCAGTTATTGCCTGGCCATACTGTATCAAAGTCTATCCATTTAGGACTGTTCATAACACGCTTAATAGATACATGTTCTTTATTACAAGCGCTTCTATATTGTGGTCTTGCAACATTGGTATCAGTTCATTCTGATCTTACTAAATAGATAGCTGCTTATACAGATATTAAGAGCGCATGATTTCCTTTTACCGCATGAACTAAGGGCCTGATTCAGAGCCGCTCGTAAGCGGCTGCTCGTTCGCTCCGAGCGATGTTCGCACAACTGCGCATGTGTATGGGTCGTAAAGCGCATACGCCAACCAGTCATTGCGGTCAGAAATCGAGCACTCGCAAAATAGCGAATGCCTGCTAATTTGAGTGACAGAATGAGGCGTTTGTGGGTGGTAACAGGGGAAGGTGCTTGAAAACGGGGAGTGGAGATCCAAACGCAGGTGCGCCAAACGGTCAAAACGGGCGTTTTAAGGGTGTGCATAATTAATACAGCAGCGTCATCGACCACGTCACTTGGTTGTTTCTTAGCCTGAACTGTTCGCATGATTGCGGTAGGAAAATCCAACCACAAGCACTGCGAGCAGTTCAGACGCCTTTCGATGTACTCGATTAATCCAATAAATAGCGGAGATGACGTAGGATGCGAGCGGCCAGGGGGCGTCTTTACAAAATAGCGAGCGCATGTTTCGTTTGCTCGCTCAGACATAGAGGCGTCAACAGACTGCAAAGAGCGAGCGCTCAATTTAAATAGCCGGCCCCTTTTTCTGAACGAGCGAGCGCAAATAGCGTCCGGCTCTGAATCAGGCCCTAAGTGACTAACAACAGTAATTATTTGAATATTATTGAGCAGAGGCCCTGATTCAGAGCCGGACGCTCTGACAGAGCGCTCGCTCTGAATCAGGGCCGTTCCTCTTACTGTTTGGAGCAGCCTCCTGGCCGTTCGCAGAACTGTGGGTGACCACCCACAGCTATAGCGAGCGGCCAAAATGATGGTCGCGATTGTCTCCCATAGGAACGCCTCCGTCTGGGCAGCCACGCCCCCGGCACGCCCACCAAAAGGGGCGTGCTGTCACTCACCATCGACATCGACATGATGCGAGACCCATAACGACGGCTTGGCCGCTGTTATTCGGGTCTCGCGCATGCGCACGACGGAGCCACCTCCGTCGTGTGCATGCGCACTTGGGCAGCATCGACCCGCTTGCGAGCGCTCAGCGCTAGCGAGCGGGTCTGAATCAGGCCCAGAATTTGTTACTATGATGCGTTGGAGTAATTAAAACGTTCCTCTTCCTAATAATCGGTAACAGACATATCCTGAGCCCCATTTAGGGGTCTATTTATTAACTGGAGGAAAAAGAAGAACCCCGACACAAAGCGATAGCAGGGCCCTCTCGCAGGGACGGATGTACAGTAGCACGCGCGTCCGTTCTGCGGTCTTTAGCACTGTGCATGACCGTATGGATAATAGGGGCGAATCTGGGTGCATCTCAATCTCGTCACCATTTGCGCTGAATGGGCGTAACTGGGCAGTAATGGGGCATTCGCATTTAAGTAATATGATGATAAATAGGGCCCGAAATGCGATCACTGGGAAATTACATTTTGAGATTTTTTTTTTCTCTTTATATAAAATAAATTAAATTGTGCAATTATATATAACGGCGCCTCGGAGTAATCCCAGTGACTTCACTAATGTATTAATGAATTACAAACGCTAAGTTCATCATTATTGTGATACATATCTCCGCCTGGAGTAACAGGTACTTGTGCCTTTCAGTGGACATATAACTATCGCAGATGAAACCTACAGCATTGACCCCATTGCCCATCCTGGGTCACAGGACTATGTGATTACCAGTCTCGGCAAGAGACGCCCAGCACCCGGCTCACACTCCCGGCATCGTCGCTTCCTCGGCTTCACCAACAGAGAGGTAAATCTATTACGTGACTTCTGTAGGATAAGCAAGCAGCTCACTAGCTCTAATAATAAGAATATTACACCAAAATATTATACAACAAGAGCTTTCAATTTAATAAAGGGTAATTTATCACCTGCGCAGCGATGTGGCCATACCCTCTCTCAGTGGGGGAGATGTATCAAACCTTCGGGAGAGATAAAGTAGAGACGTTGGCTCCAGCACCCAATCAGCTTCTGTCATGTATCCAGCACAGTCTATAAAATGACTTTTAGAAGCTGATTAGTTGCTTTGGGCGACCTCGCCACTCTCTCTCTCTCCAAGGTTTGGTACATCTCCCCTCTTGTCCCTCATGCATCAGTTTCTGCCAGTTTTCGGGGAACGCGCGTAGGGATGGTAGTTGATGTGTGGGGGGCGATGTTGTTATTGGGGCACATAGATTTAATTTCTTGCATTTCTGGAAACACATTGGCCAGTACTTCCATACGGTGTGTTTTACGCCATCTAGAGGCAAAATGTTCAGAAAAGTGCATTATTATTATCCACAATATAAAGTCACTGACATATAATGTACAGATGTCATCATGCTTTGGTCAACTCGAACTATCACCCCAGACAACAGTCCCACCAATAGATACGCAGGAGTTGGAACATCAACTTTGCTGGAAATTGCTGCATAATGTCAGTGACTTTACACTCAGTGGCAGATGTACTGTACAGTAATAGAAGGTGATTTACACTCAGTGTCAGATGTACTGTACAGTAATAGAAGGTGACTTTACACTCAGTGGCAGATGTACTGTACAGTAATAGAAGGTGATTTACACTCAGTGGCAGATGTACTGTACAGTAATAGAAGGTGATTTACACTCAGTGTCAGATGTACTGTACAGTAATAGAAGGTGATTTACACTCAGTGGCAGATGTACTGTACAGTAATAGAAGGTGATTTACACTCAGTGGCAGATGTACTGTACAGTAATAGAAGGTGACTTTACACTCAGTGGCAGATGTACTGTACAGTAATAGAAGGTGATTTACACTCAGTGGCAGATGTACTGTACAGTAATAGAAGGTGACTTTACACTCAGTGGCAGATGTACTGTACAGTAATAGAAGGTGATTTACACTCAGTGTCAGATGTACTGTACAGTAATAGAAGGTGATTTACACTCAGTGGCAGATGTACTGTACAGTAATAGAAGGTGATTTACACTCAGTGGCAGATGTACTGTACAGTAATGGAAGGTGACTTTACACTCAGTGTCAGATGTACTGTACAGTAATAGAAGGTGATTTACACTCAGTGGCAGATGTACTGTACAGTAATGGAAGGTGATTTACACTCAGTGGCAGATGTACTGTACAGTAATAGGTGACTTTACACTCAGTGGCAGATGTACTGTACAGTAATAGAAGGTGATTTACACTCAGTGGCAGATGTACTGTACAGTAATAGAAGGTGATTTACACTCAGTGGCAGATGTACTGTACAGTAATAGAAGGTGATTTACACTCAGTGGCAGATGTACTGTACAGTAATAGAAGGTGATTTACACTCAGTGGCAGATGTACTGTACCGTAATAGAAGGTGATTTTACACTCAGTGGCAGATGTACTGTACAGTAATAGAAGGTGATTTACACTCAGTGGCAGATGTACTGTACAGTAATAGAAGGTGACTTTACACTCAGTGGCAGATGTACTGTACAGTAATAGAAGGTGATTTACACTCAGTGGCAGATGTACTGTACAGTAATAGAAGGTGATTTACACTCAGTGGCAGATGTACTGTACAGTAATAGAAGGTGATTTACACTCAGTGGCAGATGTACTGTACAGTAATAGAAGGTGATTTACACTCAGTGGCAGATGTACCGTACAGTAATAGAAGGTGATTTACACTCAGTGGCAGATGTACCGTACAGTAATAGAAGGTGATTTACACTCAGTGGCAGATGTACCGTACAGTAATAGAAGGTGATTTACACTCAGTGTCAGATGTACTGTACAGTAATAGAAGGTGATTTACACTCAGTGGCAGATGTACTGTACAGTAATAGAAGGTGACTTTACACTCAGTGGCAGATGTACTGTACAGTAATAGAAGGTGATTTACACTCAGTGGCAGATGTACTGTACAGTAATAGAAGGTGATTTTACACTCAGTGGCAGATGTACTGTACAGTAATAGAAGGTGATTTACACTCAGTGGCAGATGTACTGTACAGTAATAGAAGGTGATTTTACACTCAGTGGCAGATGTACTGTACAGTAATAGAAGGTGATTTACACTCAGTGGCAGATGTACTGTACAGTAATAGAAGGTGACTTTACACTCAGTGGCAGATGTACTGTACAGTAATAGAAGGTGATTTTACACTCAGTGAAAGATGTACTGTACAGTAATAGAAGGTGATTTACACTCAGTGGCAGATGTACTGTACAGTAATAGAAGGTGATTTACACTCAGTGGCAGATGTACTGTACAGTAATAGAAGGTGATTTTACACTCAGTGAAAGATGTACTGTACAGTAATAGAAGGTGATTTACTCTCAGTGGCAGATGTACTGTACAGTAATAGAAGGTGATTTACACTCAGTGGCAGATGTACTGTACAGTAATAGAAGGTGATTTACACTCAGTGACAGATGTACTGTACAGTAATAGAAGGTGACTTTACACTCAGTGGCAGATGTACTGTACAGTAATAGAAGGCGATTTACACTCAGTGGCAGATGTACTGTACAGTAATAGAAGGTGACTTTACACTCAGTGGCAGATGTACTGTACAGTAATAGAAGGTGACTTTACACTCAGTGGCAAATGTACTGTACAGTAATAGAAGGTGATTTACACTCAGTGGCAGATGTACTGTACAGTAATAGAAGGTGACTTTACACTCAATGGCAGATGTACTGTACAGTAATAGAAGGTGACTTTACACTCAGTGGCAGATGTACTGTACAGTAATAGAAGGTGATTTACACTCAGTGGCAGATGTACTGTACAGTAATGGAAGGTGACTTTACACTCAGTGTCAGATGTACTGTACAGTAATAGAAGGTGATTTACACTCAGTGGCAGATGTACTGTACAGTAATGGAAGGTGATTTACACTCAGTGGCAGATGTACTGTACAGTAATAGGTGACTTTACACTCAGTGGCAGATGTACTGTACAGTAATAGAAGGTGATTTACACTCAGTGGCAGATGTACTGTACAGTAATAGAAGGTGATTTACACTCAGTGGCAGATGTACTGTACAGTAATAGAAGGTGATTTACACTCAGTGGCAGATGTACTGTACAGTAATAGAAGGTGATTTACACTCAGTGGCAGATGTACTGTACCGTAATAGAAGGTGATTTTACACTCAGTGGCAGATGTACTGTACAGTAATAGAAGGTGATTTACACTCAGTGGCAGATGTACTGTACAGTAATAGAAGGTGACTTTACACTCAGTGGCAGATGTACTGTACAGTAATAGAAGGTGATTTACACTCAGTGGCAGATGTACTGTACAGTAATAGAAGGTGATTTACACTCAGTGGCAGATGTACTGTACAGTAATAGAAGGTGATTTACACTCAGTGGCAGATGTACTGTACAGTAATAGAAGGTGATTTACACTCAGTGGCAGATGTACCGTACAGTAATAGAAGGTGATTTACACTCAGTGGCAGATGTACCGTACAGTAATAGAAGGTGATTTACACTCAGTGGCAGATGTACTGTACAGTAATAGAAGGTGATTTACACTCAGTGTCAGATGTACTGTACAGTAATAGAAGGTGATTTACACTCAGTGGCAGATGTACTGTACAGTAATAGAAGGTGACTTTACACTCAGTGGCAGATGTACTGTACAGTAATAGAAGGTGATTTACACTCAGTGGCAGATGTACTGTACAGTAATAGAAGGTGATTTTACACTCAGTGGCAGATGTACTGTACAGTAATAGAAGGTGATTTACACTCAGTGGCAGATGTACTGTACAGTAATAGAAGGTGATTTTACACTCAGTGGCAGATGTACTGTACAGTAATAGAAGGTGATTTACACTCAGTGGCAGATGTACTGTACAGTAATAGAAGGTGACTTTACACTCAGTGGCAGATGTACTGTACAGTAATAGAAGGTGATTTTACACTCAGTGGCAGATGTACTGTACAGTAATAGAAGGTGATTTTACACTCAGTGGCAGATGTACTGTACAGTAATAGAAGGTGATTTACACTCAGTGGCAGATATACTGTACAGTAATAGAAGGTGATTTACACTCAGTGGCAGATGTACTGTACAGTAATAGAAGGTGATTTTACACTCAGTGAAAGATGTACTGTACAGTAATAGAAGGTGATTTACACTCAGTGGCAGATGTACTGTACAGTAATAGAAGGTGATTTACACTCAGTGGCAGATGTACTGTACAGTAATAGAAGGTGATTTTACACTCAGTGAAAGATGTACTGTACAGTAATAGAAGGTGATTTACTCTCAGTGGCAGATGTACTGTACAGTAATAGAAGGTGATTTACACTCAGTGGCAGATGTACTGTACAGTAATAGAAGGTGATTTACACTCAGTGACAGATGTACTGTACAGTAATAGAAGGTGACTTTACACTCAGTGGCAGATGTACTGTACAGTAATAGAAGGCGATTTACACTCAGTGGCAGATGTACTGTACAGTATTGGAAGGTGACTTTACACTCAGTGGCAGATGTACTGTACAGTAATAGAAGGTGACTTTACACTCAGTGGCAAATGTACTGTACAGTAATAGAAGGTGATTTACACTCAGTGGCAGATGTACTGTACAGTAATAGAAGGTGACTTTACACTCAATGGCAGATGTACTGTACAGTAATAGAAGGTGACTTTACACTCAGTGGCAGATGTACTGTACAGTAATAGAAGGTGATTTACACTCAGTGGCAGATGTACTGTACAGTAATAGAAGGTGATTTTACACTCAGTGAAAGATGTACTGTACAGTAATAGAAGGTGACTTTACACTCAGTGGCAGATGTACTGTACAGTAATAGAAGGTGACTTTACACTCAGTGGCAGATGTACTGTACAGTAATAGAAGGTGACTTTACACTCAGTGGCAGATGTACTGTACAGTAATAGAAGGTGACTTTACACTCAGTGGCAGATGTACTGTACAGTAATAGAAGGTGATTTACACTCAGTGGCAGATGTACTGTACAGTAATAGAAGGTGACTTTACACTCAATGGCAGATGTACTGTACAGTAATAGAAGGTGACTTTACACTCAGTGGCAGATGTACTGTACAGTAATAGAAGGTGATTTACACTCAGTGGCAGATGTACTGTACAGTAATAGAAGGTGATTTTACACTCAGTGAAAGATGTACTGTACAGTAATAGAAGGTGACTTTACACTCAGTGGCAGATGTACTGTACAGTAATAGAAGGTGACTTTACACTCAGTGGCAGATGTACTGTACAGTAATAGAAGGTGACTTTACACTCAGTGGCAGATGTACTGTACAGTAATAGAAGGTGACTTTACACTCAGTGGCAGATGTACTGTACAGTAATAGAAGGTGATTTACACTCAGTGGCAGATGTACTGTACAGTAATAGAAGGTGATTTTACACTCAGTGAAAGATGTACTGTACAGTAATAGAAGGTGACTTTACACTCAGTGGCAGATGTACTGTACAGTAATAGAAGGTGATTTACACTCAGTGGCAGATGTACTGTACAGTAATAGAAGGTGATTTACGCTCAGTGGCAGATGTACTGTACAGTAATAGAAGGTGATTTACACTCAGTGGCAGATGTACTGTACAGTAATAGAAGGTGACTTTACACTCAGTGGCAGATGTACTGTACAGTAATAGAAGGTGATTTTTAGGCATGAAAATTGACAAACGTGCCAGAAACTCACCAAACAATGGCCCTCATTCAGAGGCGGTCGCTAGAAGCGAGCGCTCTCTCTGAATGAGGGTGGCCACTTTTCAAGTGTGGCCTCCTGGTCGATAGCTAAGCTGTGGGTTACCACCCACAGCTTTAGCGACCGACCAAGTTGATGGTCGCGATGGTCAGGACCATCGGGGCTTGCGACGAGACCCTAAGATTGGGTCTCGGCAGCCGCAAGCCCCAGGGAGCTTCCTGCTCTGATCGAGCAGGAAGCTCCCCACTGACATCACTGCTGATGTCAGTGCGGCCGCCCACAAGACGGTAAGCGTTCCATAAGGAACACCTACGTTTGTGTAGCCACCCCCCCGCCACGCCTACAAAATGAGGCGAGCTGTCGATCAACATCGACAGCCGCCCCTTTTGTAGTGAGTTCCGGAGCGAGAGAGTTTCTCTCTCACCCTGGGGCTTGCGCACACGTAGTGCAAGAGCTCAGCACTTGCGACCGGGTCTGAATGAGACCCAATGTCTCTGGCCCATGTGTGTAACTACCATAGGTATAAGGGGTGCAGTCGCTATGGGGCTCAGAGCTTAGGTGGGGCCATCTTCATTGTCAGAGTGACATGTGTTATATACAGTTTCCCCATTGGGTGGCACATAGGGGCCCTTACACACTTTTGCTATGGGGCCTATAAATACCTGGTTACACCCCTGCAGTCTGGCCGGTGAGATTCCTGTCCGAGCAGAATAAAAGCCACATTAAACATATTTATTACTAAGTCACTACTTAATGCTCAATATAAGGCCTCTCAAAATAATGCAGAAGAGACATAATTTATTTTTGGGGGCCATATAGTGTTTAAAATAAAAGCATTTAGAACTATACAGACAATGATATTATTATGTTTATTTGGCGCATATTAATTGACTAATAAATGAACGACAGAAGCACCAACTATATTACAAGCTTGTGGTACCACATAAGTCATCATTTAAAATTGCCCCAATAATAAAATGAATTATAAAATATTATGGCCCATCAAGGTGTTTATTATATTTTTTGGTGGGCCCTTAATTGAGTGTTAAATAGTGACACCTGCGCCTAATGTGGCTCTTTGTTATGTGATGCCTGGACAGACAGTGTGAAACGCGCGCGGTTAGAGCCACTTCGCCGTGTATTGTTACTGTGGGCAGGAGAATATGACCAGAGCCTGACGTGTGTTCTCCCCCTGTATCAGGACCGCAGACAGCCCTACAACATCGAGCTCTTCCTGGTGGCAGACATGAAGGAGGTAGGAGCGGCCCGTTGTGTGTATGGTGTTATTCCTTCTCTAGACTCCGATAGCTGAGATTTCACATCGTTCACAGATATTGTTAGTGGGGAGAAAATCCCGACTTTAAACCTAAAGGAAAGATCCTGTATAAAATGGGGGAAAGCCGGTATCTTATAAATATATATAGATGAGACCTATTGTCCGGAGAAATCAGATCATAACAAAATAAGCTAAAAATATAAGGTAACATCTTTGCATTTTCTCTTATATATTTCTTTATGTACTTAGTGCCTGATTCAGACCCGCTCGTGAACGCATAGCGCTCGCAAGCGGATCGATAGCCGGACAATGTGCACGTGCGTGAGCCCCGTAGCGAGTGAATTTTCACTCGCTGTGGGGCTCGCTACAAACGGGGCAGCTGTTGATGTTGATTGACAGCTCGACCCGTTTTGTAGGCGCGCAGGGGGAGTGGCTGGACAAACGGAGGCGTTCCTGAAGGAACGTCTGCCGTTTGTGGGCGGCCCTACTGACATCACCAGTGATGTCAGTAGTGAACTTCCTGCTCTATTAGAGCAGCAAGTTCACTGGGGATTGCGGTGGACGAGACCTACCACAAGGGTCTCGTCGCAAGCCCGATGGTCGCGAGGCCGCCCGCTACAGCTGTGGGTGGTCACCCACAGCTTAGCGAGTGGCCTGGAGACCAGTGAAAAAAGAAAACAGCCCGCCCTGATTCAGAGCGAGCGCTCGCAAATAGCGAGCATCCTCTGAACCAGAGAGACATCTACCTGTAATGATGTATCAGCCGACACATAAGGGCTGCGAGCTATAACAAACGCATCTCACATCTCTGAGCCTCAGGCGATGCTGATGTTCTGGGAGCTGAGCTAATTTTTACTACAGCGCATGCGCGAAAGTCTCTAAAATCTCCACCAACGCCTGCGTTACACAGAGCCTATGCACCAAGGCGCACTGGCGATTACACGTATCAGAAATGTCTTGGACATGCACTGGGCACTGCTGGGCAATGACTGGGCGGAGGCTAAACAGGCGCGCGGGGATTGTCCGTCTTATCGGCGTGTTAGGAGAGTGACGCAGACATGTCGGTGACAGTGGTCGCATACACAGACGCTCCATAGTTCACATAATAGGCCGTACTCAGGCTGACAATCTGCTCCTGCCATAGGGCTGGTGCAGCTCCGACGGTGTAACCGTGATGTCTAAGGACGCACCAATCGGTATTACTGCGTGTACAGATGCTCAGAGTGGTCGTATCGGTCCTTGCACAATCACACGCATGGATGTGCACCCGGGAAGGGATTTGTAGCATAAATTTGCAGAGGGGTGACCACCAAAAAAGCGCAGCCGTGGCTACCACAGAATCAGGCCCTCTGTGTGATGGAACATACGGCTGAGAAGCAGGAATAAAGACGGCAATAGCCGCGGTGCCGCAGGTGAAGCCTCATAGGGCCCCATGTGGCCCCTAGGGCCGTGTGTTCCTCATCATTCACTTTTCTTCAATTAATTGTAGTACAACTTGCTGTAAGTTTATTTATATTGTGCACAGTAATTGCTTTTGTTACAACGCATTTTACTGGGGCCGCACTGCAGGGTTTTTTTGTAAAGAAATCAAAAGGTAAGTACGTTTATTTCCAGGAATTGACCAATGTACTAAAGACAATAAATCACACAGCAGCGCCACATATTAATACATACAGTAATAAATCACAATCAATCACACAGCAGCGCCACATATTAATACATACAGTAATAAATCACAATCAGACAGCAGCGCCACATATTAATACATACAGTAATAAATCACAATCACACAGCAGCGCCACATATTAATACATTCAATAATAAATCACAATCACACAGTAGCGCCACATATTTATACATACAGTAATAAATCACAATCACACAGCAGCGCCACATATTAATACATACAGTAATAAATCACAATCACACAGTAGCGCCACATATTTATACATACAGTAATAAATCACAATCAGACAGCAGCGCCACATATTAATACATACAGTAATAAATCACAATCACACAGTAGCGCCACATATTTATACATACAGTAATAAATCACAATCACACAGCAGCGCCACATATTAATACATACAGTAATTAATCACAATCACACAGCAGCGCCACATATTAATACATACAGTAATAAATCACAATCACACAGCAGCGCCACATATTAATACATACAGTAATAAATCACAATCACACAGCAGCGCCACATATTAATACATTCAATAATAAATCACAATCAATCACACAGCAGCACCACATATTAATAAATACAGTAATAAATCACAATCACACAGCAGCGCCACATATTAATATATACAGTAATAAATCACAATCAATCACACAGCAGCGCCACATATTAATACATACAGTAATAAATCACAATCACACAGCAGCGCCACATATTATTAAATACAGTAATACATCACAATCACACAGCAGCGCCACATATTAATACATACAGTAATAAATCACAATCAGACAGCAGCGCCACATATTAATACATACAGTAATAAATCACAGTCACACAGCAGCGCCACACATTAATACATACAGTAATAAATCACAATCACACAGCAGCGCCACATATTAATACATACAGTAATAAATCACAATCAGACAGCAGCGCCACATATTAATACATACAGTAATAAATCACAATCACACAGCAACGCCACATATTAATATATACAGTAATAAATCACAATCACACAGCAGCGCCACATATTAATACATACAGTAATAAATCACAATCAATCACACAGCAGCGCCACATATTAATACATACAGTAATAAATCACAATCACACAGTAGCGCCACAAATTTATACATACAGTAATAAATCACAATCACACAGCAGCACCACATATTAATACATATAGTAATAAATCACAATCACACAGCAGCGCCACTTATTAATACCTACAGTAATTAATCACAATCACACAGCAGCGCCACATATTAATACATACAGTAATAAATCACAATCAGACAGCAGCGCCACATATTAATACATACAGTAATAAATCACAATCACACAGCAGCGCCACATATTAATACATTCAATAATAAATCACAATCAATCAAACAGCAGCACCACATATTAATACATACAGTAATAAATCACAATCACACAGCAGCGCCACATATTAATATATACAGTAATAAATCACAATCAATCACACAGCAGCGCCACATATTAATACATACAGTAATAAATCACAATCACACAGCAGCGCCACATATTATTAAATACAGTAATACATCACAATCACACAGCAGCGCCACATATTAATACATACAGTAATAAATCACAATCAGACAGCAGCGCCACATATTAATACATACAGTAATAAATCACAGTCACACAGCAGCGCCACACATTAATACATACAGTAATAAATCACAATCACACAGCAGCGCCACATATTAATACATACAGTAATAAATCACAATCAGACAGCAGCGCCACATATTAATACATACAGTAATAAATCACAATCACACAGCAACGCCACATATTAATATATACAGTAATAAATCACAATCACACAGCAGCGCCACATATTAATACATACAGTAATAAATCACAATCAATCACACAGCAGCGCCACATATTAATACATACAGTAATAAATCACAATCACACAGTAGCGCCACATATTTATACATACAGTAATAAATCACAATCACACAGCAGCACCACATATTAATACATATAGTAATAAATCACAATCACACAGCAGCGCCACATATTAATACCTACAGTAATTAATCACAATCACACAGCAGCGCCACATATTAATACATACAGTAATAAATCACAATCAGACAGCAGCGCCACATATTAATACATACAGTAATAAATCACAATCACACAGCAGCGCCACATATTAATACATTCAATAATAAATCACAATCAATCACACAGCAGCACCACATATTAATACATACAGTAATAAATCACAATCACACAGCAGCGCCACATATTAATATATACAGTAATAAATCACAATCGATCACACAGCAGCGCCACATATTAATACATACAGTAATAAATCACAATCACACAGCAGCGCCACATATTATTAAATACAGTAATACATCACAATCACACAGCAGCGCCACATATTAATACATACAGTAATAAATCACAATCAGACAGCAGCGCCACATATTAATACATACAGTAATAAATCACAGTCACACAGCAGCGCCACACATTAATACATACAGTAATAAATCACAATCACACAGCAGCGCCACATATTAATACATACAGTAATAAATCACAATCAATCACACAGCAGCGCCACATATTAATACATACAGTAATAAATCACAATCACACAGCAACGCCACATATTAATATATACAGTAATAAATCACAATCACACAGCAGCGCCACATATTAATACATACAGTAATAAATCACAATCACACAGCAGCGCCGCATATTAATACATACAGTAATAAATTACAATCACACAGCAGCGCCACATATTAATACATACAGTAATAAATCACAATCACACAGCAGCGCCACATATTAATACATACAGTAATAAATCACAATCAGACAGCAGCGCCACATATTAATACATACAGTAATAAATCACAATCACACAGCAACGCCACATATTAATATATACAGTAATAAATCACAATCACACAGCAGCGCCACATATTAATACATACAGTAATAAATCACAATCAATCACACAGCAGCGCCACATATTAATACATACAGTAATAAATCACAATCACACAGTAGCGCCACATATTTATACATACAGTAATAAATCACAATCACACAGCAGCACCACATATTAATACATATAGTAATAAATCACAATCACACAGCAGCGCCACATATTAATACCTACAGTAATTAATCACAATCACACAGCAGCGCCACATATTAATACATACAGTAATAAATCACAATCAGACAGCAGCGCCACATATTAATACATACAGTAATAAATCACAATCACACAGCAGCGCCACATATTAATACATTCAATAATAAATCACAATCAATCACACAGCAGCACCACATATTAATACATACAGTAATAAATCACAATCACACAGCAGCGCCACATATTAATATATACAGTAATAAATCACAATCAATCACACAGCAGCGCCACATATTAATACATACAGTAATAAATCACAATCACACAGCAGCGCCACATATTATTAAATACAGTAATACATCACAATCACACAGCAGCGCCACATATTAATACATACAGTAATAAATCACAATCAGACAGCAGCGCCACATATTAATACATACAGTAATAAATCACAGTCACACAGCAGCGCCACACATTAATACATACAGTAATAAATCACAATCACACAGCAGCGCCACATATTAATACATACAGTAATAAATCACAATCAATCACACAGCAGCGCCACATATTAATACATACAGTAATAAATCACAATCACACAGCAACGCCACATATTAATATATACAGTAATAAATCACAATCACACAGCAGCGCCACATATTAATACATACAGTAATAAATCACAATCACACAGCAGCGCCACATATTAATACATACAGTAATAAATCACAATCACACAGCAGCGCCACATATTAATACATACAGTAATAAATTACAATCACACAGCAGCGCCACATTTTAATACATACAGTAATAAATCACAATCACACAGCAGCGCCACATATTAATACATACAGTAATAAATCACAATCAATCACACAGCAGCGCCACATATTAATACATACAGTAATAAATCACAATCACACAGTAGCGCCACATATTTATACATACAGTAATAAATCACAATCACACAGCAGCACCACATATTAATACATATAGTAATAAATCACAATCACACAGCAGCGCCACATATTAATACCTACAGTAATTAATCACAATCACACAGCAGCGCCACATATTAATACATACAGTAATAAATCACAATCAGACAGCAGAGCCACATATTAATACATACAGTAATAAATCACAATCACACAGCAGCGCCACATATTAATACATTCAATAATAAATCACAATCAATCACACAGCAGCACCACATATTAATACATACAGTAATAAATCACAATCACACAGCAGCGCCACATATTAATATATACAGTAATAAATCACAATCAATCACACAGCAGCGCCACATATTAATACATAAAGTAATAAATCACAATCACACAGCAGCGCCACATATTATTAAATACAGTAATACATCACAATCACACAGCAGCGCCACATATTAATACATACAGTAATAAATCACAATCAGACAGCAGCGCCACATATTAATACATACAGTAATAAATCACAGTCACACAGCAGCGCCACACATTAATACATACAGTAATAAATCACAATCACACAGCAGCGCCACATATTAATACATACAGTAATAAATCACAATCACACAGCAGCACCACATTAATACATACAGTAATAAATTACAATCAATCACACAGCAGCACCACATATTAATACATACAGTAATAAATCACAATCACACAGCAGCGCCACATATTAATATATACAGTAATAAATCCCAATCACACAGCAGCACCACATATTAATACATACAGTAATAAATCACAATCACACAGCAGCGCCACCTTTTACTACATACAGTAATAAATCACACAGCAGCACCACATATTAATACATACAGTAATAAATCACAATCAATCACACAGCAGCGCCACATATTAATACATACAGTAATAAATCACAATCACAGCAGCGCCACATCTTTATACATACAGTAATAAATCACAATCACACAGCAGCACCACATATTAATACATACAGTAATAAATCACAATCACACAGCAGCGTCACATATTAATACATACAGTAATTAATCAGAATCACACAGCAGCACCACATATTAATACATACAGTAATTAATCACAATCACACAGCAGCGCCACATATTAATACATACAGTAATAAATCACAATCACACTGCAGTGCCACATATTAATACATACAGTAATAAATCACTATCAATCACACAGCAGCGCCACATATTAATACATACAGTAATAAATCACAATCACACAGCAGCGCCACATATTAGTACATACAGTAATAAATCACAATCACACAGCTGCGCCACATATTAATACATACAGTAATAAATCACAATCACACAGCAGCGCCACATATTAGTACATACAGTAATAAATCACAATCACACAGCAGCGCCACATATTAATACATACAGTAATAAATCACCATCACACAGCAGCGCCACATATACAGTAATAAATCACAATCACACAGCAGCGCCACATATTAATACATACAGTAATAAATCTCACAGCAGCGCCACATATTAATACATACAGTAATAAATCACAATCACACAGCAGCGCCACATATTAATACATACAGTAATAAATCACAATCACACAGCAGCGCCACATATTAATACATGCAGTAATAAATCACAATCACACAGCAGCGCCACATATTAATACATACAGTAATAAATCACAATCACACAGCAGCGCCACATATTAATACATACAGTAATAAATCACAATCAGTCACACAGCAGCGCCACATATTAGTACATACAGTACAGAAGTTGAGACATAAATGGGGATAAAGGAGCAGTAATTTAGGAATTGAGAGGAGAAATTAATGACGGAGTTGTTGGGCTCAGAAGTCCCGTTTCACTCTCTCTGCCCTGCGGAATTCCAGTGAGACCCCCAGGAGCAGATTGATTTTTGGGGGGCACCAGAATGTGAGCGTCACCTATAGATGCGTCAGGTATATTTGTACAGATAGAGAAGCCTTGGCCATTTACATGTCTGCAAATGACTTGTACAGGGTCAGGACGAGCAGCGAGGAAGCGATGCTTTATAGTAAGATGGAAACATACATCAGGAGGACATGAAGCTATGGGTTAGGTGTGAAAGAAGATTAGTGCCTGAAGATCTCATTGTTCTACTTCTGCAGTTTCAGCGCCATGGACAGGACCCCCAGAGGACCAGGCACCACCTCATTTCTGTGGCTCATCACCTAAACAGGGTACAGACACGTTGCCCAGGAGAAACGCCAGCACTTACCTGTTCCTGTCTGACCGCAGGGCGTGTGTACAATTTTATTTTTCTAGATATTTTCAAAGATCAACTTCCAGGTCTTCCTGGTGGGGGTAGAAATCTGGACGCAGAGGAACCAGGCGGTCGTGTCAGAGGCGGCTTCCACCACCCTGCAGCGGTTTCTGAGGTGGAGGACAGAGGACTTACTGCCACGGAAACATCACGATAACGTCCAGCTGATTAGGTGCGCCATCGGCTGCCTCCCATCACTTTCCTTCCTAGCTAATTGGGACCATGATAGTAGAGCAGGGTTTCCCAATCTCAGTGCTCAGGGCACCCTAACAGTCCAGGTTTTAAGGATATCAATGCTTGTGCGCAGATGGTATAATCAAACTGACTGAGGTCCTGAGTTACGCTCCCCCCCCACAGGCATAGGAGACTGCTGTGGCTGATGCTTTTCAGCCACGAGCAGTCTCCCACTGCAGCTCAGCACACGGTTTGTGTTGGGCTGCTGTGAGGGAGGGGGGGAGACGCCGGGCCTCTCAGGAAGCCCAGGCCCGGGTAACTAGTACCCACTCCCCCACCCTCGGCGCTCCGGCCTATGGGCCTGATTCAGAGCCGCTCATACGCGGCCTCTCGTTCACTCCGAGCGATGTTTGCATAACTGCGCATGCGTACGGATCGTTATACGCATGCGCGAACCAGTCAGTGCGGTCGAAATTCATGTGCTCACAAAATAGCGAATGCCTGATAATTTGAGTGACAGGAGGAGGCGTATGTGGGTGGTAACAGGGGAAGGTGCTTGAAAACGGGGAGTGGAGATCAGAACGCAGGCGTGCTTAAAGGTCAAAACGGGCGTTTTATGGGTGTGCATAATTAAAACAGCAGCGTCATTGACCACGTCACTGGGTTATTTTATAGCCAGAACTGCTCGCAAGATTGTGGTAGCAAAAACCAACCACAAGAATAGCGAGCAGTTCATACGCTGGTCGATGTACTCGATTAATCTAATAAATAGCGGACATGACGTAGGATGCGAGCGGCCAGGGGGCGTAGTTTCCAAAAAACGACCGCAAGTTTTGTTCGCTCGTTCAGACCTAGAGGCGTGAACAGACCGCAAAAAGCGAACGGTTCATTTGAATAGCCACCCCTATTTTCTGGACGAGCGAGAGCTAATTGCGTCCGGCTCTGAATCAGGCCCTATGTCTGTATAGAATGTATTACACATAGTGTAACGCAATTATATGCCAATCAGTGACCATATGTTCTTACCTCACACAGCGGTGACCACTTCAGGAACCACGCTATCGGGGAGGCATTTGTGGCCAAGATGTGTACAAGGTCTCAGAGCGGCGGAATCATTAAGGTAATATATAATGTTCTTTTTCCTGACAACAACAGTATATCTGATTGCAGGGAATTCCCACTTACCCAGGATATACACATATAGGTATGTACACACATGGGTGGCCATCACAGGCGGTGGCTGATAGCGCTCGGGAATTCTGGGCTTCCCCAAAAATGATTTTACAGTCTCCAGCTGATTTGTTATGGAATCACCTTTGCTTTGCGCTGCAGTCTTCCACAAGCGATGATTAATGGTGATTACAATGCTCATCTTAGAAGATTATATGTTATATTATTATCATTGTATGGCAGCGTAAAATGATGGCGTGTAGACACTTCCCAGTGGGCTGTGACATCACAGCTTCCCGCAGACCTGACTGATGACTATAAGAGCACATTGGCCATTATGGTCCCCTCCAGCTTCTGTCTGTGCTCACTGTTTGTCCTCAGGATACAGGGCTCAGTGCCAGAGAGCTCGCCAAGTATGTCGCACATGAGATGGGCCACAACCTGGGGATGAAGCACGATACAGAGAACTGCTACTGCCCAGCAACCAGAGGGAAGTGTCTGCTATCTGGACGCACTGGGTAAGCACCAGCTGTAGCACTGGGGTATTGGGGTAGTTGGGTATCTAAGGTGTCTTTTCTGAGGAGGAACAGTGCTCACAACTACTTATTATTCATATAACCTGTTATTTATAGCGCTAATATATTCCACATCACTGTACAATGGATTTTTATTGTGGAGCAAATTCACTCAGTCTG
Source organism: Taudactylus pleione (assembly GCA_031769625.1). Lineage (NCBI taxonomy): Eukaryota > Metazoa > Chordata > Amphibia > Anura > Myobatrachidae > Taudactylus > Taudactylus pleione. The sequence goes on from JAUIMM010000860.1 coordinate 559,907, forward strand.
TGGCTTCCTGTTGCCTCCATTCCCCTCCTCACATCATGTCACTGCCCCTGTCACATGCAGCCCTGTCTTCACTGACACATCACTCATCTCCTGATACTCTGTGCTGCTGGGGGACCCTGCTCCTCCCACTATATAACTCTCAGTCTGTGGCTTCCTGCTGCCTCCATTCCCCTCCTCACATCATGTCACTGCCCCTGTCACATGCAGCCCTGTCTTCACTGACACATCACTCATCTCCTGACATACTCTGTGCTGCTGGGGGACCCTGCTCCTCCCACTATATAACTCTCAGTCTGTGGCTTCCTGCTGCCTCCATTCCCCTCCTCACATCATGTCACTGCCCCTGTCACATGCAGCCCTGTCTTCACTGACACATCACTCATCTCCTGACATACTCTGTGCTGCTGGGGGACCCTGCTCCTCCCACTATATAACTCTCAGTCTGTGGCTTCCTGCTGCCTCCATTCCCCTCCTCACATCATGTCACTGCCCCTGTCACATGCAGCCCTGTCTTCACTGACACATCACTCATCTCCTGATATACTCTGTGCTGCTGGGGCCCCTGCTCCTCCCACTATATACCTCTCAGTCTGTGACTTCCTGCTGCCTCCATTCCCCTCCTCACATCATGTCACTGCCCCCTGTCACATGCAGCCCTGTCCTCACTGACACATCACTCATCTCCTGATATACTCTGTGCTGCTGGGGGCCCTGCTCCTCCCACTATGCAACTCTCAGTCTGTGGTTTCCTGCTGCCTCCATTCCCCTCCTCACATCATGTCACTGCCCCTGTCACATGCAGCCCTGTCTTCACTGACACATCACTCATCTCCTGACATACTCTGTGCTGCTGGGGGACCCTGCTCCTCCCACTATATAACTCTCAGTCTGTGGCTTCCTGCTGCCTCCATTCCCCTCCTCACATCATGTCACTGCCCCTGTCACATGCAGCCCTGTCTTCACTGACACATCACTCATCTCCTGACATACTCTGTGCTGCTGGGGGACCCTGCTCCTCCCACTATATAACTCTCAGTCTGTGGCTTCCTGCTGCCTCCATTCCCCTCCTCACATCATGTCACTGCCCCTGTCACATGCAGCCCTGTCTTCACTGACACATCACTCATCTCCTGATATACTCTGTGCTGCTGGGGCCCCTGCTCCTCCCACTATATACCTCTCAGTCTGTGACTTCCTGCTGCCTCCATTCCCCTCCTCACATCATGTCACTGCCCCCTGTCACATGCAGCCCTGTCCTCACTGACACATCACTCATCTCCTGATATACTCTGTGCTGCTGGGGGCCCTGCTCCTCCCACTATGCAACTCTCAGTCTGTGGTTTCCTGCTGCCTCCATTCCCCTCCTCACATCATGTCACTGCCCCTGTCACATGCAGCCCTGTCTTCACTGACACATCACTCATCTCCTGACATACTCTGTGCTGCTGGGGGACCCTGCTCCTCCCACTATATAACTCTCAGTCTGTGGCTTCCTGCTGCCTCCATTCCCCTCCTCACATCATGTCACTGCCCCTGTCACATGCAGCCCTATCTTCACTGACACATCACTCATCTCCTGACATACTCTGTGCTGCTGGGGGACCCTGCTCCTCCCACTATATAACTCTCAGTCTGTGGATTCCTGCTGCCTCCATTCCCCTCCTCACATCATGTCACTGCCCCTGTCACATGCAGCCCTATCTTCACTGACACATCACTCATCTCCTGACATACTCTGTGCTGCTGGGGGACCCTGCTCCTCCCACTATATAACTCTCAGTCTGTGGCTTCCTGCTGCCTCCATTCCCCTCCTCACATCATGTCACTGCCCCTGTCACATGCAGCCCTGTCTTCACTGACACATCACTCATCTCCTGATATACTCTGTGCTGCTGGGGCCCCTGCTCCTCCCACTATATACCTCTCAGTCTGTGACTTCCTGCTGCCTCCATTCCCCTCCTCACATCATGTCACTGCCCCGTCACATGCAGCCCTGTCCTCACTGACACATCACTCATCTCCTGATATACTCTGTGCTGCTGGGGGCCCTGCTCATCCCACTATGCAACTCTCAGTCTGTGGTTTCCTGCTGCCTCCATTCCCCTCCTCACATCATGTCACTGCCCCTGTCACATGCAGCCCTGTCTTCACTGACACATCACTCATCTCCTGACATACTCTGTGCTGCTGGGGGACCCTGCTCCTCCCACTATATAACTCTCAGTCTGTGGCTTCCTGCTGCCTCCATTCCCCTCCTCACATCATGTCACTGCCCCTGTCACATGCAGCCCTGTCTTCACTGACACATCACTCATCTCCTGATATACTCTGTGCTGCTGGGGCCCCTGCTCCTCCCACTATATACCTCTCAGTCTGTGACTTCCTGCTGCCTCCATTCCCCTCCTCACATCATGTCACTGCCCCATGTCACATGCAGCCCTGTCCTCACTGACACATCACTCATCTCCTGATATACTCTGTGCTGCTGGGGGCCCTGCTCCTCCCACTATGCAACTCTCAGTCTGTGGTTTCCTGCTGCCTCCATTCCCCTCCTCACATCATGTCACTGCCCCTGTCACATGCAGCCCTGTCCTCACTGACACATCACTCATCTCCTGATATACTCTGTGCTGCTGGGGGCCCTGCTCCTCCCACTATATAACTCTCAGTCTGTGGCTTCCTGCTGCCTCCATTCCCCTCCTCACATCATGTCACTGCCCCCTGTCACATGCAGCCCTGTCCTCACTGACACATCACTCATCTCCTGATATACTCTGTGCTGCTGGGGACCCTGCTCCTCCCACTATGCAACTCTCAGTCTGTGGTTTCCTGCTGCCTCCATTCTGTCAGACAGACTCTCATCGGCTGCAGCTCCCACTCCCGGAGCCGGGCTCTCCCATAATGCAAAGCGGCCCAGCCTGGGAGGACGGACGGAGGAGCTGATAACGGCAGTGGGACCAGGAGCGGGGTTTCAGGTAAGTGGGTTTTATTACAGGTAAGTGTATTATTATTACGTCTCTACTGCGGGGGCGGGGGGGATTACTACGGGGGGCACTACAAGAAGGGTGACTACTACTAGGGGCACTACAAGGGAGGGACCACTACTGGGGGCACTATATAAAGGGCAATACCGGGGGTACTGCATAGGGGGGGGGAACTACAACTGGGGCCACTGTTTAAAAGGCACTGCATAAAGGGTACCACTATTGGGGGCACTGCATGGGGGACTACTACTGGGGGCACTATATAAGGGGCTTACTACTGGGGACACAAGGGGCACTGCACAGTGAAGTGGGCGATTCGGGCAGCCAATTACACAATTTGCAATGAATCGCATTGATGCGGTCCTGTCTCCAGCTGCACAATGTAGGTAATTGAGTCATTGTTTAACAGCGAGCGGGGCCACAAACGTGCTTACACCCTAGCTCCGCCCGCTACTGTCGCTCCATGCCGCCCCACATTGCTGACCTGGCTGCCCCATGCCGAAGGCAACAGACCAGAAGTCAGCAGCCATGTTCATACCCAGCCGTAGCGTACAAGATTCTGCCTAACATGATAGTTATACATGATACAGTCACATTACCCCTGTTATGCTGCCAGATGTACCAAGATCTACAATGCGAAGCCAGCACAGTGCCAACTAGCTACAGACCTGTGTGACACATTCCTGTACCTGGCCCTTGGCCCTGACACCATCTGATGGTGGCATTAGCCCATGCTATACCCTGGAATGGCCGGGAGGCTCTCAAAAATTGGCTGGTGCTCCCGGCCGTCCTCAAGAGAGCGCAGGTCTCCTGGACCAGCTGCCACCCGCGCAATTCACCCTTACCAACCGCAGCCGCCCACTTACTGAGTTAAATTGATGGGCGGTCTGGGGTCTGGAGGAATTAAGCTATTTGCGCTGAATCGCGTCATCGTAGCACTGCCCCCGATGTCGGTAATCGTGTGCCAATGCCGTGCTGAGGGAGAGCACCCTGCGTGGCTTGTTTGCTACTGCGCCTCTGCTGCCATACCACAGGACGTGCCCCTGTGCTGCCATACCACAGGACGTGCCCCTGAGAGTCTCTGCATAACGTAGAGATGGCATTACAGCGGCCAGTGATCCAGCAAGTCCCACTACACCACCAGCACCATACCTCACAACATTCTCAGGATGCTGAGTCGGGAAGGGCGCGTGCCAGAAATGTGGCATGGCCTCGTGGGAAGGGTGCGTGGCTTTGCGGAACTCTCTCGTTTTCTTTACTCTGCCTGCCCCCAGGCTCTCATTGCACTGTGAACAGCTGCTCTGCTGCTAAGCAGATGACAGGAATATATAGGGAATATATAGGGAAGCCTATATCGTTGCAGTTACAATATTCTGTTATATTTGAAGCCACGTTTTGCATTTACATTTTATTTCCGGATTTATTCCGCTTTTATTTCCTCCTTCTGTAACTGGGGACTCAGCAAACTGCAAAACAAAAGCCATGCAGTGCTTGGGATACAGCGCCACCCTGTGGTTGTTTCATGTGAGACAGGCATTGGTCAGGAAACCAGTTAAATAGTCCCCTATTATTAAATAATACTGAGCGGGTTGTGGACGGGATCCCGGCGGTTCCAGCAGCAACGGAAGAGGAGACAGCGCAGAGCTTTCTCCTCCAACATCATAATAATAGGGGTGATAATATAATGTGTAATAGAGCATAGAGGTGATAATAAAATGTGTAACAGGGGTGATAATATAATGTGTAATAGAAGTGATAATATAATGTATAATAGAGGTGATAATAAAATGTGTAATAGAAGTGATAATATAATGTATAATATGGGTGATAATATAATGTATAATAGAGGTGATAACAGAGCCGTAACTAGACTTTTTGGTGCCCTGTGCCAGAAAGAGCATTTGCGCCCCCCTCATTTTTCAAAGGGACATAATGCACCCAAAAAAGGGCCATGGCTTCCTGAGGAAGAGCCAGGGAAGACATAGGAGAGGCCAGGAGATGCTGGGGATGAAATAAGAGGAAGCTACAATCAAGAATGATAATAAACAGAAATTTGACAGGCCCAAACAGCGCCCCCTGACCTGTGGTGCCCTGTGCGATGGCACCGGCCGCACTACCCTATCTACGGCCCTGGGTGATAATATAATGTGTAATAGAGGTGATAATATAATGTGTAACAGGGGTGATAATATAATGTATAATAGGAGTGATAATATAATGTATAATAGAGGTGATAATAAAATGTGTAATAGAAGTGATAATATATTGTATAATAGGGGTGATAATATAATGTGTAATAGAGGTGATAATATAATGTGTAACGGGTGATATTATAATGTATAATATGGGTGATAATATAATGTATAATAGGGGTGATAATAAAATGTGTAAGTGATAATATAATGTATAATAGGGGTGATAATAAAATGTGTAATAGAGGTGATAATATAATGTGTAATAGGGGTGATAATACTGTATAATGTGTAATAGGGGTGATAATATAATGTATAATAGAGGTGATAATATAATGTGTAATAGGGATGATAATATAATGTATAATAGAGGTGATAATATAATGTGTAATAGGGGTGATAATATAATGTATAATAGAGGTAATAATATAATGTATAATAGTGGTGATAATATAATGTATAAATGAGGTGATTTTATAATGTATAATATGGGTGATAATATAATGTATAATAGGGGTGATAATAAAATGTGTAAGTGATAATATAATGTATAATAGGGGTGATAATAAAATGTGTAATAGAGGTGATAATATAATGTGTAATAGGGGTGATAATACTGTATAATGTGTAATAGGGGTGATAATATAATGTATAATAGAGGTGATAATATAATGTGTAATAGGGATGATAATATAATGTATAATAGAGGTGATAATATAATGTGTAATAGGGGTGATAATATAATGTATAATAGAGGTAATAATATAATGTATAATAGTGGTGATAATATAATGTATAAATGAGGTGATTTTATAATGTATAATATGGGTGATAATATAATGTATAATAGGGGTGATAATAAAATGTGTAAGTGATAATATAATGTATAATAGGGGTGATAATAAGATGTGTAATAGAGGTGATAATATAATGTGTAATAGGGGTGATAATACTGTATAATGTGTAATAGGGGTGATAATATAATGTATAATAGAGGTGATAATATAATGTGTAATAGGGATGATAATATAATGTATAATAGAGGTGATAATATAATGTGTAATAGGGGTGATAATATAATGTATAATAGAGGTAATAATATAATGTATAATAGTGGTGATAATATAATGTATAAATGAGGTGATTTTATAATGTATAATAGGGGTGATAATATAATCTGTAATAGAGGGGATAATATAATGTGTAATAGGGGTGATAATATAATGTATAATTGGGGTGATAATATAATGTATAATTGGGGTGATAATATCATGTATAATAGGGATGATAATATAATGTGTAATAGGGGTGATAATCTAATGTATAATAGAGGTGATAATATAATGTGTAATAGGGGTGATAATCTAATGTATAATTGGGGTGATAATATAATGTGTAATAAGGGTGATCATATTATCACCTCTATTACACATTATATTATCACCCTTATACATTATATTATGTGTAATAGAAGTGATAATATAATGTATAATTGGGGTGATAAGGTTTGTCATGGCCATTTATATTTATATTATCACCCCAATTATACATTATATTATCACCTCTATTACACATAATATAATGTATAAGTGTGATAATATAATGTGTAATAGGGGTGATAATATAATGTATAATAATGGTGATAATATAATCTATAATAATGGTGATAATATAATCTATGATAATGGTGATAATATAATGTATAATAATGGTGATAATATAATGTATAATAGGGGTGATCATTTCCCCATCTTTCCCTATTATTATACGATATCCTTTTCTCCTCAGTTCCAACATGAATGACATGTTCAGTGACTGCAGCCATCGCTCCCTGAATCGCTTCCTGGAAGATAGGGACATCGCCTGCTTACAAGACAGGCCGCACACCTACATAGTGAGTCTTCTGGGCAGCCCCTCCATTGTCACTGTGCTTTGTGTGTGGTAACAAGTGCCTCATGCCTCAGTCTAGTCTCTAGCTCCTCCTTGTGAATATTGGATCCATGATATGGGGTCAGTCTGCAAAATGGCCGCCTCCATAGTCTGTCCGATAAAATGGGAACACAAAGCAATATGATTGGTCAGTGATTAGCTTGATAGGGAGGATGAAGGTCCCATTTCTGACATACTGAGCACTTACATATAACTGAGGAGAATCATTCTCTAATGTTTTTTTATTATTATCATTATTAATATTATTATTGACACCTTACCTATATAGCACTAGAATATTCCGTTGCACTTTACAATTGGAAACAAATAGTAATAAAACAAGACTGGGTAATAACGGACAGACGAGGGCCCTGCTCACTGTGTAGGGCTGTATATGCCCCGGAGAGAATAGCAGTGCACGTATGTGCCTGTTATGTATACACATATTGCAGTAACACTGCCATGCAACTGGTACCATGTGCAGTATGGGTTAGTTCACACACGGGCATATTTATTTTCTGTATTGCTGTAATATTATCATAAGTGGAAGGGAGTCTGGTGCATCCAACCAATCAGAAACACTCACCTATAAGATCTGCATTGGATTACTGCTTCAAATATACCTTAACACCTTGATATCTCACTTAACCAATATATAAATAAATAAAGACACGGACACCAGAGCTTGGCTAAAAAGGTCACAGCTTTTTATTTATAAATTAATCAATCAACCTAACCAGGGTGGCTAAGAGACGCTGCAAACTCAGTTCTAGCTTTCACGCTGATCAAAATACTCGGAGAACTACTTAAAAGTCCCCCCTCTAGACGTACTAACGATGTGAGAGTCTCACTTCCCTCTAGGGCCAATCCGAGGTGCTATCGTACAGCCAGCACCAGGGTCCCCCCGTGCAGAGCAGGACAAATTCGCCAGGGGCAACGAGGGTCAGTGCCCCCACAAAGTTGTCTTACGCCCTCTAAAGCCACTGAGTTGCAGCATACTCCCGCCAAAGCCAGGCCCTAAAAGAGACTGGCCCGCCACCCAAAAACCAAACCACTAACCCAAGAACGAGAACAAGTCCTTAACAAACAAAGTTGTGCCCACAGCGTTCAGATGCACTCCATCATTCCGAAAAAACTTCCCAAGCTCACCAACAAGAAAAACATGTCTAATCGCCATTCCACCCATAGACTCAACATGCCTCGTAATCGCCACATTCACCTTTTTCCGCGTCCTATCCAACGCACCATGCTTACGCACCCCTCTATAATTCAAACGAGGCATCATATCCGACCAAACAATCCGAACTGACGGCCATCTGACACGAATCTCCTCCAAAACTTCACGCAGCCTCACAATCAATTCAACTCCTTTCAACTGACCAAGATCATTCCCTCCGACATGCAGCACCAAGAATTTTGGAATTCCCCATTTAGAAACAGATGAAACAATCAATGCTAGAACTGACTCCACCCGCAAACCTCTCACACCAATCCAGCGAACACTAACACCACTCGGCCATAAGTTCTGACCCTGTGACAAGACATGTTTTTCCGCCCAAAAAATATAAGAGTGGCCCACAAGCCACACTGTCCCATCTTCATTTGCCAATTCTGTGGAAAAAGAGAAAAACCCTAACCTTAAGAACCGCACCATACCCAAAAACAAAACACAACTTTACCAACACATAGCAACTAACTAGCAGGGATGCATATGTGGGGAAACTGGAACCCGAGTGAAGAAGATAACCCAAAAAACCTTCCCGTGAATCAAATATGGGCCAAATCATGGCTAACGGGAGGAAAAATAAAAAAAAAATCCCTTCACACCCCCAATTGCTCAACGCTAGTCGTTGAACAATTGGCAGGTAAGCAACGCTTTCGGGTTGACGCCAGGAGCGCATCTATACCTTGACGCAGCGCACATACTTCTTAAAAGCAGCCGACTTCCAGCGCCCTACTTGCTGAATGGAGTCTGCCGAAGCTCCAGCTAGAGCAGCGCAAGTAGCAGCTCCAATGCGGAAGGAATGTGTACCATATTCTGACGGATCTGCCCCTAATTCCAATAAGCCTTTCCTAAATACTGCTGCGAACTGGTATTTAGTGAGGGGTGAATTGTACGCATGTAGCAACCATTGTGGCCCCCCCCGAAGGTCGTATTACCATGTAATTTGAAGCTAATTGAACCGGACAAATATTCTTGTCCTGCTGTTGCTGTAGTAACCCACTTGCCCCTGCCTGTTTGATCGGTTTTAGAGAAACAAAGTCTACAAAGTACAGACGAATCTCTAAAAACGATATCCCCCAACAAGAGTCCGGAGGAATTGCATGACCTGTTGGAAGCTACCAGCTCACTAACTCTAAATGCTCCAAAAAATGCCGCTGCAATTGCAATACGAAAAAGACACGTCTCAAAACTATCAGAGGCCACCCTCCCCATAATTGACAACAAACCTGCCAACATCTGTAAGTCCACAGGCCGCCGTGAATCCGAATGAATGGGAAAAACTTTAGCCCACCCTTCATAGCCTTCAATAACACAAACGACTTGGTGGGGTCATGTAAACCCTTTAGCTTACAAAAAAAAGAAATCCTGGCATGTGCGGATCCCATGGAGGCCCTGGACCTACCCTGTTGATATCTTTCCCAAACGAAGGAAGAAATCAACTCCTCCGACGACTTACCCTCCTTCTCAAGGAGTGCACCATGAGCGCACCAATCCCGCCAAGCGGCCGAGTAAGCCTTGAAAGTCGATGGGGCAAGCGATTGTAATGCCAAACCTTCTAAGCCGGCCTGATGATCTGCCACACAAAAGGGGGGCACACCAAACCAACATCAGAAGCCGACGGGACAAGAGCTCTAAAGCGCGCAAATTGAAAGCGAGACAAAGCATCAGCAATCTCGTTACAGACACCCGGTACATGTCTAGCTCTGAATCTTATATTGCCCTCGAGGCAGTGCAAAACTAAATGCCGAAGCAAACGCAAAACAAAAGGTGAGGACGAACGTTGGTTGTTGATGGCGTGAACCACCCCCAGATTGTCGCACCAAAAAACTACATGGCAGTTACTCAGTCGTACGGACCAGAGTTCCACCCCTACGACAATTGGGAACAGCTCCAACAACATGTTATTCATCAGTCCCTCCTTGCGCCAATCAAGAGGCCATGGAGCAGCATACCATTCCCCATTGAAAAAGACCCCAAAACCGGACGACCCAGCCGCATCAGTAAAAAGTTGAAGCATGCTATTCGCCAACGGGGGTGAAGGCCAAATACGTTCACCATTGAAGTGCAACAAGAACCTCTTCCAATTCCTAAGATCCTCTTTAATCTCTACTGACAGGCGAATATACTAATGCGGCCGAGTCGCACCGACTGTGGCCCTCTCCAATTTTCTGCAAAAAACTCTACCCATGGGAATGATCCGACAGGCAAAGTTTAAGGAACCCAGGAGCGATTGAACCCTGCGTAACCTAACTGATTCCGCTGCTAAACACACTTCAGTAAGTTCCTGCAGTTTCTCCACTTTGGGCCTGACTCAGAGCCACTCGCTAGCGGCAGTACGCTCGTTCCGAGCGATGTTCGCACATCTGCGCATGCGTACGGTTTTTAGTACGCATGCGCGAACCAGTCAGTGCGGCCGAAAATCGTTGGTACGCAATATAGCGAGGGCCTGCTATTTTGAGTGACAGAATGAGGCATATGTGGGTGGTAACAGGGGAAGGTGCTTGAAAACGGGGAGTGGAGATCCGAACGCAGGCGTGCTTAAAGGTCAAAACGGGCGTTTTAAGGGAGTGCATAATTAATACAGCAGCGTCATTGACCACGTCACTTGTTTTTTTTTAACTCAGAACTGCTCGCAAAATAGCGGTTGAAAAAACCAACCACAAGAATAGCGAGCAGTTCATACGCTGTACGATGTACTCGATTAATCTAATAAATAGCGGACATGACGTATGGTGCGTGCGGCCAGGGGGCGTTTTTATCAAAAAAACGAGCGTATGTTTTGCTCGCTCGTTCAGACTTAGAGGTGGGAACAGACTGCAATTTGCGAACGGATCATTTGAATAGCCACCCCTTGTTTTTGAACGAACGACCACAAATAGCGAACGGCTCTGAATCAGGCCCTTTATCCCTAGGTAGACTACAACAAGCCACCGGACCCTCCGTCTTATCACGGGCAATGGGAACACCTAAAACTTTGAACAACGCCTGCGCAGAAAAAAGAAGATCAGAACAAACCTCGCTCTCTCCTGGGCCTATAAAGTGAAAATCATCCAAATAGTGCGCTATGCTCGTCTGACCTGTACCGGCATGCAGACACCACTGAAGAAAAGAGCTGAATTTCTCAAAATAGGCACAGGAAACCGCGCAACCCATGGGCAAACATTTGTCTACAAAATAACCTGAATCCAATCAAAAACCCATGAATTGCATGGCCTCCGGATGCATCGGTAACAAACGAAATGCAGCTTCTATGTCTAGCTTCGCCATTAAAGCGCCACGTCCAAAACTGCGAACTAAGTTTAAAGTATCATCAAAAGATTGATACACTACCCTGCAATAGCTCTCAGGTATGGCATCATTTACTGAACCGCCCTGAGGATGAGAGAGATGTTGAATCAAGCGGAACTTACCCGGCACTTTCTTGGGAACCACCCCCACCGGGGATATACAGAGGTTGTGCAAAGGAGGACAGGGAAAGGGACCCTCCATCCTCCCAAGCAAAACCTCCGCATTCATATTATCCCTCAATTCCCCTGGACGCCCTAATAAGCAACGGCCCCATTATAGGTAAACGAAAACCAACTATAAAACCTTCTAACAAAAACAAAGCATCTTCCCTACATGGATAATACCTTAGTCATCTGGTAAGAGAAGCCAAGCAAACTGGAGAAACGGCTTTAACCAACTCCTTTGTGACCTTCGCCTCTACCCTGTGAAACACTTCCTGTACCGCGTCAACAATCCTTGGCTGGATGCTCCCCCCCGCAGAGACGACAGGGGTGGCGAAAACGACAGCCTGCACCCCACGTACACTTGGAGTCATTATAGGCGAAACATTTCCCTCTCCCCCCTCCTGTCGCTCCTTGTCTGTTGATTGAAAATTCTTACGAGGAGGCGCACCATCCAAGGGGGGGCGACGCTGTTGCGACACTTCCAGCCATACCTCTACGTCTTTAACCCCAAACGGAATGAGGAGAGCACCGTCATGCTTCTTGCGGAATTGCGAGTCATATTCGCGCCATGCCAAATTACGAGACCTGACGAACATGTCGAGAACCAAGAATAAATATCTTATAATGTTAACATGCTCTTCCGCCCTGGTCTCCAAGTAACATGTCGCGAAAATGAGCATGCCTTTCAACCATGTGTTAAAGCTGCAAAATGCATCTTCGCCAATGCCGCCCGACTTCTTCGCCTGAGTGAAACCTTTTTTCATATCATCCGTGAGCGAAAAAAGGTCCACGAATTTTCCTTTACGAATCCTACTTCTAACACTTTTACGCAAGCCACGGAGCACCGCAGTATTTGCACAGTGGACCGTGTCTGCGCCTGCTTCCTGCGCCTTAGCCCCTATCTCATCATCCTTCTTAGCATTGTTACTAGACTTTTTAGATAAACGCCGCACCACCATTCTAGCAATTTCCGGGGGCGTGCAGGGGAACCAGAAGAGTTTGAAGAGGAAGAATAAGAAGAAGACATGGCAGTTTCATACTCACCGGAACCTGATGGGCCCGGAACCTCTTCGCCCACTTTTTCTCTTGCTTCCGCCACTGTCCCGGTCACCAGGGTAGATGGGTCTTGCGCCGGATCAGACAACTAAGGCACTACTGACACAGCGGTACCTTGTCCACTAACCGCATCTGTAACTGAAACTGACAGAGACGTGTGAGGCACCGGCAACGTGGACAAGGTAGCAGTTGTGGGTGGGGGTGTTGGGTCCACCATCGGAGGGGAAATGTGGTGGCCTCGAGTAGGAGCTGCCTGACTGATCCTATCAACAGGGGGGCTCAAAGGAAACGCATGTGAAATGGGAGGATAAAGCACCGGCCGAAGCGGAGGTGCGGCCGGACCAGGGGGGTAAGCTTGCCAAGGCGGCATGTAGGGGTAATAAAATTGATGCTGTGGTAAAGCTGAAGGGTAAAAAATAGACGTTGTCGTGAAGTGACCCGTACATGGAAGTGGGAGGGGCCACCGCAGGGGAGGCTAAAACAGGTGGAGCAACACCTGAGCTCCATGACGCTTGGCTCCAGGTAGGACCGGCCATGGTAAGGGGCATTGGTGAAGCGCTCGCCACTGCCTGACTACCTGTTTGCGTGAACTACGGGGGCTGATATGCCGCCTGCGAAACTACACTAATTGGCACCACCCCACCATGAGTGGGGAGCCAGCTGGGAGCTGTTATGCGCGGTGCAATGCTGCTTGGGAGCTGACTGGCAGTGCCAGCAAAATATGGGGAGCTCATCCCCAAAATGGCGCCCGGCTGCAAGATGGCCGCCGGACCTGCCGTATGAGCCAGGCCGACATGACCACCCTGGGCTAGCGAGGCAGGGGCGGAGGTATGCAGGGAAACAAGCCTGGCGCCCGGGCCCGCATAAGGCCATGCAGAAGGTCCTGACATGTGACTGCCATGAGCGGAGGAAATGGCCGCCGGCGGGTGACTCGCGGAAGGAGCTCCCGCAACAAAAGGTAAGAGGGGAGTGCTAAGAGGGGGAGAAAGGCTGGCTGTGACCGGCAAACCTGGGAGCGGGGCAGGTGCGGAGGCGCCGGGTGATGCACGCGGCGATGGAGCGGGGGTGCCGTCAGTCACAGAGGGAGGTCGTTCCGCCATGAGGCCTGCCGCGTGTACAGGCAGGTAAGGAAGAGGTGCTGGGGAAGCCTGCCTGATGGAGGGCTGGACAAGCGAGGGTAGGGGCGCGGCTAAAGAGGGAGAGCTGGTGTATGCTAGGGGACTGCCGGGGGTATGATAGATCCACCCGGCGACAACATTATGAGGGCAGGCTGAGGAATGGGGGATGAACCGCGGGAGGGAGCGGAGCGAATGGGGCAGGCAAAATCAGCCAGCCGGCTGGGAGGGGGAGCAGAGCGGCGGGGCCGTGACATGAAGGATGGAATAAGGGGAAAAGCTGTGAGCAAGTACCAGAAAAGTGGACACAATGAGCAGACTAGCAACATAGATAGCTTATAAGAAGATCAACTACAAGAGACTGAGCTGAGTTCTGCAGCCCTTTAAATAGACAACACCCAGCTCCTCCTACTAACAATCCTATAGGATAATCCCCTCAAACTGACACACACACTTTAACCCAGCAACAAGACATCAACACCCACACGCAGCAGAAAACCAGCAATCTTACCTTTCCTCAATTCTATTCAAATTTCGTCTTCCATGGTCACCATCAGTATGTATTTTACACCAATGGGTCCGAGCACCTGCAGGTGTCCGCTCCCAGGCAGACGCAGAGGCGCGTGCTTTGTGGTCATACGGGATGCATTCTGCGTGACCGCGCCAATATTGTACATCGTCCCCTCCAGCTCCGACTCCCTCAGCACAGTGAGAGGAAAGCACAACGTGCATCTTATTCAGCGTCAGTAAGGTTGTGTATAAGGAACCATCGCTAAATAAAGACAATGCATTTACTTCTAACTGTACTTGAGCCCCTTAATGGCACCAATATACTATATTACACAATACATGCTTTACAATATACTATATTATACAATACATGCTGTACAATATACTGTTTTACACAATACATGCTGTACAATATACTATATTACACAATACATGCTTTACAATATACTATATTATACAATACATGCTGTACAATATACTGTATTACACAATACATGCTGTACAATATACTATAATACACAATACATGCTGTACAATATACTATATTACACAATGCATGCTGTACAATATACTATATTACACAATACATGCTGTACAATATACGGTATTACACAATACATGTTGTACAATATACTGTATTACACAATA
This sequence comes from Taudactylus pleione, assembly GCA_031769625.1. NCBI lineage: Eukaryota > Metazoa > Chordata > Amphibia > Anura > Myobatrachidae > Taudactylus > Taudactylus pleione. The sequence goes on from JAUIMM010000860.1 coordinate 575,018, forward strand.
CATGCCGTACAATATACTATATTACACAATACATGCTGTACAATATACTATATTACACAATACATGCTGTACAATATACGGTATTACACAATACATGTTGTACAATATACTGTATTACACAATACATGCCGTACAATATACTATATTACACAATATATGTATTACACAATACATGCTATACAATATATTATATTACACAATGCATGCTGTACAATATACTATATTACACAATACATGCTGTACAATATACTATATTACACAATACATGCTGTACAATATACTATATTACACAATACATGCTGTACAATATACGGTATTACACAATACATGTTGTACAATATACTGTATTACACAATACATGCTGTACAATATACTGTATTACACAATGCATGCTGTACAATATACTATATTACACAATACATGCTGTACAATATACTATATTACACAATACATGCTGTACAATATACGGTATTACACAATACATGTTGTACAATATACTGTATTACACAATACATGCCGTACAATATACTGTATTACACAATATATGTATTACACAATACATGCTATACAATATATTATATTACACAATACATGCTGTACAATATACTATATTATACAATGCATGCTGTACAATATACTGTATTACACAATACATGCCGTACAATATACTGTATTACACAATACATGCTGTACAATATACTATATTACACAATACATGCTTTACAATATACTATATTATACAATACATGCTGTACAATATACTGTATTACACAATACATGCTGTACAATATACTATAATACACAATACATGCTGTACAATATACTATATTACACAATGCATGCTGTACAATATACTATATTACACAATACATGCTGTACAATATACGGTATTACACAATACATGTTGTACAATATACTGTATTACACAATACATGCTGTACAATATACTATATTACACAATACATGCTTTACAATATACTATATTATACAATACATGCTGTACAATATACTGTTTTACACAATACATGCTGTACAATATACTATATTACACAATGCATGCTGTACAATATACGGTATTACACAATACATGTTGTACAATATACTGTATTACACAATACATGCCGTACAATATACTATATTACACAATACATGCTGTACAATATACGGTATTACACAATACATGTTGTACAATATACTGTATTACACAATACATGCCGTACAATATACTATATTACACAATACATGCTGTACAATATACTATATTACACAATACATGCCGTACAATATACTATATTACACAATACATGCTATACAATATACTATATTACACAATACATGCTGTACAATATACTATATTACACAATACATGCTGTACAATATACTATATTACACAATACATGCTGTACAATATACGGTATTACACAATACATGCCGTACAATATACTATATTACACAATACATGCTATACAATATACTATATTACACAATACATGCTGTACAATATACTATATTACACAATACATGCTGTACAATATACTATATTACACAATACATGCTGTACAATATACTGTATTACACAATACATGCTGTACAATATACTATATTACACAATACATGCTGTACAATATACTATATTACACAATACATGCTGTACAATATACTATATTACACAATACATGCTGTACAATATACGGTATTACACAATACATGTTGTACAATATACTGTATTACACAATACATGCTGTACAATATACTATATTACACAATGCATGCTGTACAATATACTATATTACACAATACATGCTGTACAATATACTATATTACACAATACATGTTGTACAATATACTGTATTACACAATACATGCCGTACAATATACTGTATTACACAATATATGTATTACACAATACATGCTATACAATATATTATATTACACAATACATGCTGTACAATATACTATATTATACAATGCATGCTGTACAATATACTGTATTACACAATACATGCCGTACAATATACTGTATTACACAATATATGTATTACACAATACATGCTATACAATATATTATATTACACAATACATGCTGTACAATATACTATATTACACAATACATGCTGTACAATATACTGTATTACACAATACATGCCGTACAATATACTGTATTACACAATATATGTATTACACAATACATGCTATACAATATATTATATTACACAATACATGCTGTACAATATATTATATTACACAATACATGCTGTACAATATACTATATTACACAATACATGCTGTACAATATACAATATTACACAGTACATGCTGTACAATATACTGTATTACACAATACATGCTGTACAATATACTATATTACACAATACATGCTGTACAATATACTGTATTACACAATACATGTTGTACAATATACTATATTACACAATACATGCCGTACAATATGCTGTATTACACAATACATGCTGTACAATATACTATATTACACAATACATGCTGTACAATATACTGTATTACACAATACATACTGTACAATATACTATATTACACAATACATGCTGTACAATATACGGTATTACACAATACATGCTATACAATATATTATATTACACAATACATGCTGTACAATATACTGTATTACCCAATACATGCTGTACAATATACTGTATTACACAATACATGCCTTACAATATACTGTATTACACAATATATGTATTACACAATACATGCTATACAATATATTATATTACACAATGCATGCTGTACAATATATTATATTACACAATACATGCTGTACAATATACAATATTACACAGTACATGCTGTACAATATACAATATTACACAGTACATGCTGTACAATATACTGTATTACATAATACATGCTGTACAATATACTATATTACACAATACATGCTGTACAATATACTATATTACACAATACATGCTGTACAATATACTGTATTACACAATACATGCTGTACAATATACTATATTACACAATACATGCCATACAATATACTGTATTACACAATACATGCCATACAGTATACTATATTACACAATACATGCCATACAATATACTGTATTACCCAATACATGCCGTACAATATACTGTATTACACAATACATGCCGTACAATATGCTGTACAATATACTATATTACACAATACATGCTGTACAATATACTATATTACACAATACATGCTGTACAATATACTATATTACACAATACATGCTGTACAATATACAATATTACACAATATATGTATTACACAATACATGCTATACAATATATTATATTACACAATACATACTGTACAATATATTATATTACACAATACATGCTGTACAATATACTATATTACACAGTACATGCTGTACAATATACAATATTACACAGTACATGCTGTACAATATACTGTATTACACAATACATGCTGTACAATATACTATATTACACAATACATGCCGTACAATATACTGTATTACACAATACATGCTGTACAATATACTATATTACACAATACATGCCGTACAATATACTATATTACACAATACATGCTATACAATATACTATATTACACAATACATGCCGTACAATATACTGTATTACACAATACATGCTGTACAATATACTATATTACACAATACATGCCGTACAATATACTATATTACACAATACATGCTGTACAATATACTGTATTACACAATACATACTGTACAATATACTATATTACACAATACATGCTGTACAATATACGGTATTACACAATACATGCCGTACAATATACTGTAGTACACAATATATGTATTACACAATACATGCTGTACAATAAATTATATTACACAATACATGCTGTACAATATACAATATTACACAATACATGCTGTACAATATACTGTATTACACAGTACATGCTGTACAATATACTATATTACACAATACATGCTGTACAATATGCTGTACAATATACTATATTACACAATACATGCTGTACAATATGCTGTACAATATACTATATTACACAATACATGCTGTACAATATACTATATTACACAATATATGTATTACACAATACATGCTATACAATATATTATATTACACAATACATGCTGTACAATATACTATATTACACAATGCATGCTGTACAATATACTGTATTACACAATACATGCTGTACAATATACTATTTCTACTTCAGGGTCCATAGGGTATCCACAGGATACCTTGGGGTATTGGTGTGACGTCAGTCGCAGGGCACCAAAGAGTTAAGCTTTCAGCCTCCCAGGATGCACTAGGTCCCCCTCCTATACCCCGCCCCCGAGCCAAGGCACCTCAGTTTAGTTTGGTGCCCGGCCGGAGTCGGGTGCACCTGTTGGAGTGGGGGCTAGAAGAGCCCCTGAAGCTTTTTCTTCATGTAGCTGTGGCTGCACATCTGGATGAACAGCATGGACAGTCAGTCCTGACGTCCATGCTGTCTTCCCTACACCCCGCCGGTACCAGAACGCCGGTACTGATCCGGGGATGCTGGTGGGCATCTGGGGTCACAGCTAGCGGTGACCCCAGATGTTCCGGACCATGGCCGGATTCAAGGGGGACAGAGGTAAGCAGCGGGGTCCCGCGGTGGGTCCCCGCTGATCACATGGCCCTAAGTCCCCAGGCAGGGGGCTCCCTGGGGACTGGCTGCAGCGTGGAGCCAGGCGACCAACCTGCGCTTCCACTACCCCCTGGGACAGCGGACCGCAGCAGAGCGGTAGCGCTGCGGCGTCCCAGGGGTTAAATGCATGCCAGGGGAGCGCGCCTTCCCTGTCTCACAGCCGGCGCCTCCCCCGCTGCACACAGCCCTCTCTGCACTGTGCTGACTGGCCCTGTGTCAGCGCTCCTCCCCCAGGCCAGCCTTCTCTCTGCTCCTCGGCGGCCATCTTTTCAGAAGCATGGTGAACGCTGCTGGAAGCCTGCATTGGAAGCATCGTGGTCTGGGTCCCCCCGCATACCTCTCCTCCGCTGTGGTCAGGTCTGTGTATGCAGCGCTGTGTCCTACCAGGCCCTGTGTCTGTGTAGTTGAGTGATCAGCGCTGTTAGTGCAGGAATTGATTTTCTTTGCATTGTATGTGACTGTGCTAGCGCTGCTGCCTGTAACTTTTCTTCTCAAGACTGTCAGCTTTATTACTGTCCCTGTTCTTTCTGCTAAGCCCTTGCGGTGCGGTGCTGCAGGGTGGTCTCTCGCCTATTTAATATATAATTGGTGAGAGGGGTCACATACGTGGTGCCATCATGTCTGAAAGTGATTTTCCCCTCCGGCTACAGTGTACCACGTGTAAAGTACCGTTAGCGGAGGGGGAGGGTAGCACGGAGGGCCTTTGCCGGCAGTGTTTGTCCATGGCGCGGCCTCTTACGGTTACAGCACCGGTACAGGAGCCGCCCTGGGCTTGTTTCGCTCAGGCGCTAACAGCTTTAGTGGGCCAGTTAGCTCCGCAGCCCGCGTTTACTCCGATGGGTTTGTCCCAGCAGTCTGTGGTGTCGTCACCCATGCAGGGTTTCCCACGACAATTGGTGGTACCCCACAGTCTCCCTATTTCCCCGCTCCCGGTTTCTCAGGAGCCAGCGTGGGTTAACTCCCTGACGAGTTCTGTACAGCACTTGTCGGATGTGTTGCAAGGGGAGTCTGTGATGCGGCCTCATAAACGGCCGGTGGCGTCTCTGTCCGCTCCTTATGAGGATGACGAAGGGACGTCTGATGATGGGGAGATTCTGGATCCTTACGATCAGGAACCTCTTCATACTAAGGACGCTGATGCTAAGTCCAAAGTATATATTCCTGGACTTATTCGGGCGGTCCGCACAGCCTTGGTGATTGAGGACGAAGTTCCCCCAGCGGCTAAGTCTAAGTATGCCTTTTTCAAAGACGTGAAGGGCGATGCCACAGTCTTTCCTCTTTCGGGTCAGTTGGTGGACCATTTAGAGGAGGCGTGGAAACAGCCTGGCAAAAGATACCAGCCGCAGCGACGTCTGGTGGTGGCTTATCCGTTCGCGGATAATTATTTTGCTAAGTGGGAATCCCCCCCACAGGTGGATTCTCACGTGACCCGTCTTGTCCGTAGTGCCACATTGCCGATGCCATCCATGTCCTCCCTTAAGGATGCTACGGACCGCAAGGTGGAAATCTGCCTGAAGTCCACTTATTCCCTTGCGGGGGGGGCAGCACGGCCGGCTATGGCCATTTGCTGGGTTGCCAGAGCGATGGAGCGCTGGGCGGATTCATTAGAGGCTTCTTTTGATTCCGACTGTCCGGCCGAACAGGCGGAGTTGATTGGCAATCTCCGTGATTCGGCCACCTACATCAACGAGGCGGCTCTAGACATTAGTACTCTGGTGTCTAGAATTTCTTCAGCAGCGGTAGCTGCTCGTCGCACCTTGTGGCTGCGATCCTGGAAGGCGGACGCAGATTCCAAGAAGGGTCTGGAAGCGTTGCCGTTTACCGGAGAAGTTCTCTTCGGTCGGATCTGGATAAGATTGTGGCCACGCTGGCGGCAGCCAAATCGGCTTGTCTCCCGTCGGCCGCTGCTCCTTCTGGTTCTGGACCATCGTCCTTTCGGTCATCTAGGGCCCAGGGCAGGCCCAAACCACAGTCGTTTCCTCGTCAGGCTGGCCCTAAGAAATCGGTCAAGCCCCGGAAGCAGGCATGGAGTACCAGACGTCCGGCCCCCAAGCCAGATGACAAGCCTGCGGCCTGACGGTCCGGGCCTCCCTTTGGGGGATCCCAGGGTGGGAGGCCGCCTGCTGCAGTTCCCCCAGTGTTGGTCGGTCACTACGACAGACACTTGGGTTCTGGAGGTGGTCTCCCACGGGTACGCCCTCTCCTTCCGGCACAGACCCCCGGCTCGATTCTTCACCACGGGTCTACCATCAGACCGGAACAAGGCTACGGAGCTGCGGAAGGTATTGCACACTATGCTCCAGGCTGGAGTTATAGTGCCTGTTCCATTCTCCCAGAGGGGCCAGGGTTTCTATTCAAATCTTTTTTTGGTACAGAAACCCAATGGGTCGTATCGTCCGATTCTCAACCTCAAAGCACTCAACAAGTCTTTGCGGGTACCGAAGTTTCGGATGGAGACCCTACGGTCCATCATTCTGGCGCTGGAACCTGGGGACTACATGGTGTCATTGGACATACAGGACGCTTACCTGCATGTCCCTATTCTTTTGCGCCATCAACAGTTCCTCAGGTTTGCAATCCGCAGCGACCACTTCCAGTTTCGGGCGTTACCTTTTGGCCTGGCGACAGCACCACGTGTTTTCACCAAGGTGATGGCGGTCATGGCGGCTTCTCTGCAGCTGCAGGGAGTCCGCATGTTGCCATACTTGGACGACCTGTTATTGGTGGCGGGATCTCCAGAGCTCCTGTTACGCCACTTGGACCTGACCATTGCCCTGCTGCAACGGCACGGCTGGCTAATCAACTGGCAGAAGTCCACTCTAATCCCGTCTCGGAGGATTCTGCATCTTGGAGCCTTATTGGACTCGGGACAGCAAAAGATCTTCGTGACGGAGGAAAAGATCTCTGCTTTACAGTCAAGGGTGTGCAGTTGTCTGCACAGCCGCCGGGTGTCTCTACACTCGGCGATGAGGTTACTGGGCTCCATGGTGTCGGTGTTCGACATGGTGGAATATGCCCAGTTTCACTCCAGACCTCTGCAGCACCTGATCCTGTCAAAATGGAACGGGCTGCCTCAGTCTCTGAAGTCCCAGACGATTGTATTCACCCTGGAGGTTCGCCTGTCCCTTGCTTGGTGGTTACAGACGACCCACCTCAGCGAGGGACGTCCGTTCTGGGTTCCAAGTTGGGTCCTGTTGACAACGGACGCCAGTCTTCGGGGCTGGGGAGCAGTTTCGGGTCCACATCTGTTCCAGGGCAGGTGGACGCCGACAGAAGCGGAGCTTCCAATCAATATCTTGGAACTCCGTGCGGTCTTCAATGCTCTCCAGCAGGCACATCGGTTTCTCCAGGGTCACCCGGTACAGGTCCAGTCGGACAACGCTACCACCATGGCCTACATAAACAGGCAAGGAGGAACCCGAAGCCGGGCGGCTCTCATAGAGGTGTCTCGGATCCTGGTTTGGGCGGAGCGCAATCTTCCGGCCATATCAGCGGTCTTCATCCCGGGAGTGCTCAATTGGGAGGCGGACTTTCTAAGTCGCCAGGACGTTCATCCGGGGGAATGGTCCCTGCACCCGGACGTTTTTCAACTACTGGTGGACAGATGGGGTCTTCCAGAGATCGACCTCATGGCGTCCCGGCACAACAACAAGTTGCCGGTGTACGGGTCTCGCACAAGAGACGAAGGGGCGTCTCTGGTGGATGCTCTGTCCGTCCGGTGGACGTTCCGGTTCGCATACCTGTTCCCTCCGGTCTCCCTTCTTCCACGGGTAATCCGGAAATTCAAACAGGAAGGAGGGACACTCCTGTTGATAGCTCCCGCGTGGCCCAGACGGCACTGGTTCTCAGACCTTCAGGGTCTGTCCGTGGACAGTCCTCTGCGGTTGCCGCTACGACCGGACCTCCTGTCTCAGGGTCCTTGTCGTCACCTGGACCAGACTCGGCTGTCTTTGACGGCGTGGCTGTTGAGACGGCCATGCTGAGGTCCCGGGGGTTTTTCAGCTCTGTGGTGCGTACCATGTTGCGAGCTTGGAAACCGTCTTCCGCGAGGATATACCATCGCGTGTGGCATACGTTCTTCCAGTGGTGTCGACCGAGAGGTTATGCACCGCGGGAGTTTCGTCTGTCTCGGATTCTCGCCTTCCTGCAAGCGGGACTAGATCATGGGCTTCGCCTTGCTTCTTTGAAGGTACAGGTTTCGGCCCTGTCTGTCTGGTTTCACTGTAGGATTGCTACAATCCCGGATGTGCGCACCTTTATGCAAGGTGTTGTCCGCATTCAGCCGCCCTTTGTTCCACCTGTGGCGCCTTGGGATTTGGCTGTGGTCCTGAGGGCTCTCCAAGGACCGCCGTTTGAACCACTGGGATCAGTGGATCTTAAATGGCTAACAGCTAAGACTGTTTTCCTTCTGGCTATTGCTTCGGCCAGACGTGTTTCTGAGTTAGGGGCTCTTTCTTGTAGACCCCCTTTCTTGGTTTTTCATGGGAACAGGGCAGTACTCCGCACTCGGCCCAAGTTTCTTCCCAAAGTTGTTTCCCAGTTTCATGTTAACGAGGAAATCGTTGTTCCGGCCTTTAACTCACCAGGTCTTTCCGTGGGTGAGGCCTCTTTGGATGTTGTGCGGGCCTTAAGGACTTATGTTGACCGCACTTCTTCGTTTAGGAAGTCGGACGCTTTGTTTGTCCTCTATGGCTTCCGTAAAAAGGGTTGGCCTGCTTCAAAGCAAACTTTGGCAGCCTGGATCCGTATGGCTATTTCTGAAGCTTATCTTCATGAAGGCCTACCGGTTCCTCCTTCTCTGAAGGCTCATTCCACAAGGTCTGTGGGTCCTTCATGGGCAGCTCAACGTGGTGCCTCTGCAGTCCAGATCTGCAAGGCTGCTACGTGGTCCTCTGTCCATACCTTCGTGAGGTATTACAGGTTTGACACCTTCGCCTCTCAGGATGCTTCCTTCGGGCGGCGGATTCTCCTTTCTGCACAGGAGCGTCCCCACCCTTAAAGGATACTGCTTTGGGACATCCCCAAGGTATCCTGTGGATACCCTATGGACCCTGAAGTAGAAAATATGAGATATGGTAAGAACTTACCCTTGTTATCTCTATTTCTACGAAGTCCATAGGGTTCCACAGGACTACCGCCCTGTCGCACCTGTGCTGCAGATGGGCTTTGCTCTGGTCACCGGTTTTCCGTCTCCCTCTGGTGAGAATGTGATTCTTGTATGTGTCCAGATCTTTGTTCTCTCTCTTCCTTCTCCTCCTCCGGCCTATGGCTTGGTTAACTGAGGTGCCTTGGCTCGGGGGCGGGGTATAGGAGGGGGACCTAGTGCATCCTGGGAGGCTGAAAGCTTATCTCTTTGGTGCCCTGCGACTGACGTCACACCTATACCCCAAGGTATCCTGTGGATACCCTATGGACCCTGAAGTAGAAAATATGAGATATGGTAAGAACTTACCCTTGTTATCTCTATTTCTACGAAGTCCATAGGGTTCCACAGGACTACCGCCCTGTCGCACCTGTGCTGCAGATGGGCTTTGCTCTGGTCACCGGTTTTCCGTCTCCCTCTGGTGAGAATGTGATTCTTGTATGTGTCCAGATCTTTGTTCTCTCTCTTCCTTCTCCTCCTCCGGCCTATGGCTTGGTTAACTGAGGTGCCTTGGCTCGGGGGCGGGGTATAGGAGGGGGACCTAGTGCATCCTGGGAGGCTGAAAGCTTATCTCTTTGGTGCCCTGCGACTGACGTCACACCTATACCCCAAGGTATCCTGTGGATACCCTATGGACCCTGAAGTAGAAATAGAGATAACAAGGGTAAGTTCTTACCATATCTCATATTATTACACAATACATGCCGTACAATATGCTGTACAAAATACTATATTACACAATACATGCCGTACAATATGCTGTACAATATACTATATTACACAATACATGCCGTACAATATGCTGTACAATATACTGTATTACACAATGCATGCTGTACAATATACTGTATTACACAATACATGCCATACAATATGCTGTACAATATACTATATTACACAATACATGCCATAAAATATACTGTATTACCCAATACATGCCGTACAATATACTGTATTTCACAATACATGCTGTACAATATACTGTATTACCGAATACATGCAACAATATACATTGCACAATACATGCTGTACAATAATACAATATTACACAGTACATGCTGTACAATATACAATATTACACAGTACATGCTGTACAATATACTGTATTACACAATACATGCTGTACAATATACAATGTTACACAGTACATGCCGTACAATATACTATATTACACAATATTACACAATACATGCTGTACAATATACTGTATTACACAATACATTCCGTACAATATGCTGTATTACACAATACTTGCCATAAAATATACTGTATTACCCAATACATGCCGTACAATATACTGTATTTCACAATACATGCTGTACAATATACTGTATTACACAATACATGCCGTACAATATACTGTATTACCCAATACATGCCGTACAATATACATTACACAATACATGCTGTACAATATACTGTATTACACAATACATGCTGTACAATATACTGTATTACCCAATACATGCCGTGCAATATACATTACACAATACATGCTGTACAATATACAATATTACACAGTACATGCTGTACAATATACTGTATTACATAATACATGCTGTACAATATACTATATTACACAGTACATGCTGTACAATATACTATATTACACAATACATGCCGTACAATATACTGTATTACACAATACATGCCATACAGTATACTGTATAACCCAGTACATGCCGTACAATATACTACATTACACAGTACATGCTGTACAATATACTGTATTACACAATACATGCCGTACAGTATACAATATTACACAGTACATGCTGTACAATATACTATATTACACAATACATGCCGTACAATATACTGTATTACACAATACATGCCGTACAATATACTACATTACACAATACATTCTGTACAATATACTGTATTACACAATACATGCTGTACAATATACTGTATTACACAATACATGCCATACAATATACTGTATTACACAATACATGCTGTACAATATACTGTATTACACAATACATGCTGTACAATATACTATATTACACAATACATGCTGTACAATATTACACAATACATGCTGTACAATATACTGTATTAAACAATCACAGACTAAAACTACTTTTTTACTAGGATGAGCCTGGGCCACCGAATCACACAGACCCATATGAGATTCTTGAAATCAGTAAGTTTCTTTCATCAATTTCCCAGCTCTCCAGCATGTTATTGTGTGACTGACAGACCATTATCTGTGTGCTCTCCAGCATGTTATTGTGTGACTGACAGACCATTATCTGTGCTCTCCAGCATGTTATTGTGTGACTGACAGACCATTATCTGTGCTCTCCAGCATGTTATTGTGTGACTGACAGACCATTATCTGTGTGCTCTCCAGCATGTTATTGTGTGACTGACAGACCATTATCTGTGTGCTCTCCAGCATGTTATTGTGTGACTGACAGACCATTATCTGTGTGCTCTCCAGCATGTTAATGTGTGACTCACTGACCATTATCTGTGTGCTCTCCAGCATGTTATTGTGTGACTGACAGACCATTATCTGTATGCTCTCCAGCATGTTATTGTGTGACTGACAGAACATTATCTGTGCTCTCCAGCATGTTATTGTGTGACTGACAGAACTAATTCTGTGCTCTCTCCAGCATGTTATTGTGTGACTGACAGACCATTATCTGTGTGCTCTCCAGCATGTTATTGTGTGACTGACAGAACTAATTCTGTGCTCTCTCCAGCATGTTATTGTGTGACTGACAGAACTAATTCTGTGCTCTCTCCAGCATGTTATTGTGTGACTGACAGATCATTATCTGTGCTCTCTCCAGCATGTTATTGTGTGACTGACAGACCATTATCTGTGTGTTCTCCAGCATGTTATTGTGTGACTGACAGACCATTATCTGTATGCTCTCCAGCATGTTATTGTGTGACTGACAGAACTAATTCTGTGCTCTCTCCAGCATGTTATTGTGTGACTGACAGACCATTATCTGTGCTCTCTCCAGCATGTTATTGTGTGACTGACAGACCATTATCTGTGTGCTCTCCAGCATGTTATTGTGTGACTGACAGACCATTATCTGTGCTCTCCAGCATGTTATTTTGTGACTAACAGACCATTATTTGTGTGCTCTCCAGCATGTTATTGTGTGACTAACAGACCATTATCTGTGTGCTCTCCAGCATGTTATTGTGTGACTGACAGACCATTATCTGTGCTCTCCAGCATGTTATTGTGTGACTGACAGACCATTATCTGTGCTCTCCAGCATGTTATTGTGTGACTGACAGACCATTATCTGTGTGCTCTCCAGCATGTTATTGTGTGACTGACAGACCATTATCTGTGCTCTCTCCAGCATGTTATTGTGTGACTGACAGACCATTATCTGTGTGCTCTCCAGCATGTTATTGTGTGACTGACAGACCATTATCTGTGTGCTCTCCAGCATGTTATTGTGTGACTGACAGACCATTATCTGTGTGCTCTCCAGCATGTTATTGTGTGACTGACAGACCATTATCTGTGCTCTCCAGCATGTTATTGTGTGACTGACAGACCATTATCTGTGCTCTCTCCAGCATGTTATTGTGTGACTGACAGACCATTATCTGTGTGCTCTCCAGCATGTTATTGTGTGACTGACAGACCATTATCTGTGTGCTCTCCAGCATGTTATTATGTGACTGACAGATCATTATCTGTGCTCTCTCCAGCATGTTATTGTGTGACTGACAGACCATTATCTGTGTGCTCTCCAGCATGTTATTGTGTGACTAACAGACCATTATCTGTGTGCTCTCCAGCATGTTATTGTGTGACTGACAGACCATTATCTGTGCTCTCCAGCATGTTATTGTGTGACTGACAGACCATTATCTGTGCGCTCTCCAGCATGTTATTGTGTGACTGACAGACCATTATCTGTGTGCTCTCCAGCATGTTATTGTGTGACTGACAGACCATTATCTGTGCTCTCTCCAGCATGTTATTGTGTGACTGACAGACCATTATCTGTGTGCTCTCCAGCATGTTATTGTGTGACTGACAGACCATTATCTGTGTGCTCTCCAGCATGTTATTGTGTGACTGACAGACCATTATCTGTGCTCTCCAGCATGTTATTGTGTGACTGACAGACCATTATCTGTGTGCTCTCCAGCATGTTATTGTGTGACTGACAGACCATTATCTGTGTGCTCTCTGCAGCATGTTATTGTGTGACTGACAGACCATTATCTGTGCTCTCCAGCATGTTATTGTGTGACTGACAGACCATTATCTGTGTGCTCTCCAGCATGTTATTGTGTGACTGACAGACCATTATCTGTGTGCTCTCCAGCATGTTATTGTGTGACTGACAGACCATTATCTGTGTGCTCTCCAGCATGTTATTGTGTGACTGACAGACCATTATCTGTGCTCTCCAGCATGTTATTGTGTGACTGACAGACCATTATCTGTGCGCTCTCCAGCATGTTATTGTGTGACTGACAGACCATTATCTGTGTGCTCTCCAGCATGTTATTGTGTGACTGACAGACCATTATCTGTGCTCTCTCCAGCATGTTATTGTGTGACTGACAGACCATTATCTGTGTGCTCTCCAGCATGTTATTGTGTGACTGACAGACCATTATCTGTGTGCTCTCCAGCATGTTATTGTGTGACTGACAGACCATTATCTGTGTGCTCTCCAGCATGTTATTGTGTGACTGACAGACCATTATCTGTGTGCTCTCCAGCATGTTATTGTGTAACTGACAGACCATTATCTGTGTGCTCTCCAGCATGTTATTATGTGACTGACAGATCATTATCTGTGCTCTCTCCAGCATGTTATTGTGTGACTGACAGACCATTATCTGTGTGCTCTCCAGCATGTTATTGTGTGACTGACAGACCATTATCTGTGTGCTCTCCAGCATGTTATTGTGTGACTGACAGACCATTATCTGTGTGCTCTCCAGCATGTTAATGTGTGACTCACTGACCATTATCTGTGTGCTCTCCAGCATGTTATTGTGTGACTGACAGACCATTATCTGTATGCTCTCCAGCATGTTATTGTGTGACTGACAGAACATTATCTGTGCTCTCCAGCATGTTATTGTGTGACTGACAGAACTAATTCTGTGCTCTCTCCAGCATGTTATTGTGTGACTGACAGAACTAATTCTGTGCTCTCTCCAGCATGTTATTGTGTGACTGACAGATCATTATCTGTGCTCTCTCCAGCATGTTATTGTGTGACTGACAGACCATTATCTGTGTGTTCTCCAGCATGTTATTGTGTGACTGACAGACCATTATCTGTATGCTCTCCAGCATGTTATTGTGTGACTGACAGAACTAATTCTGTGCTCTCTCCAGCATGTTATTGTGTGACTGACAGACCATTATCTGTGCTCTCTCCAGCATGTTATTGTGTGACTGACAGACCATTATCTGTGTGCTCTCCAGCATGTTATTGTGTGACTGACAGACCATTATCTGTGCTCTCCAGCATGTTATTTTGTGACTAACAGACCATTATCTGTGTGCTCTCCAGCATGTTATTGTGTGACTAACAGACCATTATCTGTGTGCTCTCCAGCATGTTATTGTGTGACTGACAGACCATTATCTGTGCTCTCCAGCATGTTATTGTGTGACTGACAGACCATTATCTGTGCTCTCCAGCATGTTATTGTGTGACTGACAGACCATTATCTGTGTGCTCTCCAGCATGTTATTGTGTGACTGACAGACCATTATCTGTGCTCTCTCCAGCATGTTATTGTGTGACTGACAGACCATTATCTGTGTGCTCTCCAGCATGTTATTGTGTGACTGACAGACCATTATCTGTGTGCTCTCCAGCATGTTATTGTGTGACTGACAGACCATTATCTGTGTGCTCTCCAGCATGTTATTGTGTGACTGACAGACCATTATCTGTGCTCTCCAGCATGTTATTGTGTGACTGACAGACCATTATCTGTGCTCTCTCCAGCATGTTATTGTGTGACTGACAGACCATTATCTGTGTGCTCTCCAGCATGTTATTATGTGACTAACAGACCATTATCTGTGTGCTCTCCAGCATGTTATTGTGTGACTGACAGACCATTATCTGTGTGCTCTCCAGCATGTTATTATGTGACTGACAGATCATTATCTGTGCTCTCTCCAGCATGTTATTGTGTGACTGACAGACCATTATCTGTGTGCTCTCCAGCATGTTATTGTGTGACTAACAGACCATTATCTGTGTGCTCTCCAGCATGTTATTGTGTGACTGACAGACCATTATCTGTGCTCTCCAGCATGTTATTGTGTGACTGACAGACCATTATCTGTGCGCTCTCCAGCATGTTATTGTGTGACTGACAGACCATTATCTGTGTGCTCTCCAGCATGTTATTGTGTGACTGACAGACCATTATCTGTGCTCTCTCCAGCATGTTATTGTGTGACTGACAGACCATTATCTGTGTGCTCTCCAGCATGTTATTGTGTGACTGACAGACCATTATCTGTGTGCTCTCCAGCATGTTATTGTGTGACTGACAGACGATTATCTGTGCTCTCCAGCATGTTATTGTGTGACTGACAGACCATTATCTGTGTGCTCTCCAGCATGTTATTGTGTGACTGACAGACCATTATCTGTGTGCTCTCTGCCGCATGTTATTGTGTGACTGACAGACCATTATCTGTGCTCTCCAGCATGTTATTGTGTGACTGACAGACCATTATCTGTGTGCTCTCCAGCATGTTATTGTGTGACTGACAGACCATTATCTGTGTGCTCTCCAGCATGTTATTGTGTGACTGACAGACCATATCTGTGCTCTCCAGCATGTTATTGTGTGACTGACAGACCATTATCTGTGTGCTCTCCAGCATGTTATTGTGTGACTGACAGACCATTATCTGTGTGCTCTCCAGCATGTTATTGTGTGACTGACAGACCATTATCTGTGTTCTCCAGCATGTTATTGTGTGACTGACAGACCATTATCTGTGTGCTCTCCAGCATGTTATTGTGTGACTGACAGACCATTATCTGTGTGCTCTCCAGCATGTTATTGTGTGACTGACAGACCATTATCTGTGCTCTCTGCAGCATGTTATTGTGTGACTGACAGACCATTATCTGTGTGCTCTCCAGCATGTTATTGTGTGACTGACAGACCATTATCTGTGTGCTCTCCAGCATGTTATTGTGTGACTGACAGACCGTTATCTGTGTGCTCTCCAGCATGTTATTGTGTGACTGACTGACCATTATCTGTGTGCTCTCCAGCATGTTATTATGTGACTGACAGACCATTATCTGTGTGCTCTCCAGCATGTTATTGTGTGACTGACAGACCATTATCTGTGCTCTCTCCAGCATGTTATTGTGTGACTGACAGACCATTATCTGTGCTCTCTCCAGCATGTTATTGTGTGACTGACAGACCATTATCTGTGTGCTCTCTCCAGCATGTTATTGTGTGACTGACAGACCATTATCTGTGTGCTCTCCAGCATGTTATTGTGTGACTGACAGAACTATTTCTGTGCTCTCTCCAGCATGTTATTGTGTGACTGACAGACCATTATCTGTGTGCATTCCAGCATGTTATTGTGTGACTGACAGACCATTATCTGTGTGCTCTCTCCAGCATGTTATTGTGTGACTGACAGACCATTATCTGTGTGCTCTCCAGCATGTTATTGTGTGACTGACCATTATCTGTGTCCTCTCCAGCATGTTATTGTGTGACTGACAGACCATTATCTGTGTGTTCTCCAGCATGTTATTGTGTGACTGACAGACCATTATCTGTGTGCTCTCCAGCATGTTATTGTGTGACTGATAGACCATTATCTGTGCTCTCTCCAGCATGTTATTGTGTGACTGACATCATTTTCTGTGTGCTCTTCAGCATGTTATTGTGTGACTGACAGACTATTATCTGTGCGCTCTCCAGCATGTTATTGTGTGACTGACAGACCATTATCTGTGTGCTCTCCAGCATGTTATTGTGTGACTGACAGAACTAATTCTGTGCTCTCTCTCCAGCATGTTATTGTGTGACTGACAGACCATTATCTGTGTGCTCTCCAGCATGTTATTGTGTGACTGACAGACCATTATCTGTGCTCTCCAGCATGTTATTGTGTGACTGACAGACCATTATCTGTATGCTCTCCAGCATGTTATTGTGTGACTAACAGACCATTATCTGTGTGCTCTCCAGCATGTTATTGTGTGACTGACAGACCATTATCTGTGTGCTCTCCAGCATGTTACTGTGTGACTGACAGACCATTATCTGTATGCTCTCCAGCATGTTATTGTGTGACTGACAGATCATTATGTGTGTGCTCTCCAGCATGTTATTGTGTGACTGACAGACCATTATCTGTGCTCTCTCCAGCATGTTATTGTGTGACTGACAGACCATTATCTGTGTGCTCTCCAGCATGTTATTGTGTGACTGACAGACCATTATCTGTGTGCTCTCCAGCATGTTATTGTGTGACTGACAGACCATTATCTGTGCTCTCCAGCATGTTATTGTGTGACTGACAGACCATTATCTGTGTGCTCTCCAGCATGTTATTGTGTGACTGACAGACCATTATCTGTGTGCTCTCTGCAGCATGTTATTGTGTGACTGACAGACCATTATCTGTGCTCTCCAGCATGTTATTGTGTGACTGACAGACCATTATCTGTGTGCTCTCCAGCATGTTATTGTGTGACTGACAGACCATTATCTGTGTGCTCTCCAGCATGTTATTGTGTGACTGACAGACCATTATCTGTGCTCTCCAGCATGTTATTGTGTGACTGACAGACCATTATCTGTGTGCTCTCCAGCATGTTATTGTGTGACTGACAGACCATTATCTGTGTGCTCTCCAGCATGTTATTGTGTGACTGACAGACCATTATCTGTGTTCTCCAGCATGTTATTGTGTGACTGACAGACCATTATCTGTGTGCTCTCCAGCATGTTATTGTGTGACTGACAGACCATTATCTGTGTGCTCTCCAGCATGTTATTGTGTGACTGACAGACCATTATCTGTGTGCTCTCCAGCATGTTATTGTGTGACTGACAGACCATTATCTGTGTGCTCTCCAGCATGTTATTGTGTGACTGACAGACCATTATCTGTGTGCTCTCCAGCATGTTATTGTGTAACTGACAGACCATTATCTGTGTGCTCTCCAGCATGTTATTATGTGACTGACAGATCATTATCTGTGCTCTCTCCAGCATGTTATTGTGTGACTGACAGACCATTATCTGTGTGCTCTCCAGCATGTTATTGTGTGACTGACAGACCATTATCTGTGTGCTCTCCAGCATGTTATTGTGTGACTGACAGACCATTATCTGTGTGCTCTCCAGCATGTTAATGTGTGACTCACTGACCATTATCTGTGTGCTCTCCAGCATGTTATTGTGTGACTGACAGACCATTATCTGTATGCTCTCCAGCATGTTATTGTGTGACTGACAGAACATTATCTGTGCTCTCCAGCATGTTATTGTGTGACTGACAGAACTAATTCTGTGCTCTCTCCAGCATGTTATTGTGTGACTGACAGAACTAATTCTGTGCTCTCTCCAGCATGTTATTGTGTGACTGACAGATCATTATCTGTGCTCTCTCCAGCATGTTATTGTGTGACTGACAGACCATTATCTGTGTGTTCTCCAGCATGTTATTGTGTGACTGACAGACCATTATCTGTATGCTCTCCAGCATGTTATTGTGTGACTGACAGAACTAATTCTGTGCTCTCTCCAGCATGTTATTGTGTGACTGACAGACCATTATCTGTGCTCTCTCCAGCATGTTATTGTGTGACTGACAGACCATTATCTGTGTGCTCTCCAGCATGTTATTGTGTGACTGACAGACCATTATCTGTGCTCTCCAGCATGTTATTTTGTGACTAACAGACCATTATCTGTGTGCTCTCCAGCATGTTATTGTGTGACTAACAGACCATTATCTGTGTGCTCTCCAGCATGTTATTGTGTGACTGACAGACCATTATCTGTGCTCTCCAGCATGTTATTGTGTGACTGACAGACCATTATCTGTGCTCTCCAGCATGTTATTGTGTGACTGACAGACCATTATCTGTGTGCTCTCCAGCATGTTATTGTGTGACTGACAGACCATTATCTGTGCTCTCTCCAGCATGTTATTGTGTGACTGACAGACCATTATCTGTGTGCTCTCCAGCATGTTATTGTGTGACTGACAGACCATTATCTGTGTGCTCTCCAGCATGTTATTGTGTGACTGACAGACCATTATCTGTGTGCTCTCCAGCATGTTATTGTGTGACTGACAGACCATTATCTGTGCTCTCCAGCATGTTATTGTGTGACTGACAGACCATTATCTGTGCTCTCTCCAGCATGTTATTGTGTGACTGACAGACCATTATCTGTGTGCTCTCCAGCATGTTATTATGTGACTAACAGACCATTATCTGTGTGCTCTCCAGCATGTTATTGTGTGACTGACAGACCATTATCTGTTTGCTCTCCAGCATGTTATTATGTGACTGACAGATCATTATCTGTGCTCTCTCCAGCATGTTATTGTGTGACTGACAGACCATTATCTGTGTGCTCTCCAGCATGTTATTGTGTGACTAACAGACCATTATCTGTGTGCTCTCCAGCATGTTATTGTGTGACTGACAGACCATTATCTGTGCTCTCCAGCATGTTATTGTGTGACTGACAGACCATTATCTGTGCGCTCTCCAGCATGTTATTGTGTGACTGACAGACCATTATCTGTGTGCTCTCCAGCATGTTATTGTGTGACTGACAGACCATTATCTGTGCTCTCTCCAGCATGTTATTGTGTGACTGACAGACCATTATCTGTGTGCTCTCCAGCATGTTATTGTGTGACTGACAGACCATTATCTGTGTGCTCTCCAGCATGTTATTGTGTGACTGACAGACCATTATCTGTGCTCTCCAGCATGTTATTGTGTGACTGACAGACCATTATCTGTGTGCTCTCCAGCATGTTATTGTGTGACTGACAGACCATTATCTGTGTGCTCTCTGCAGCATGTTATTGTGTGACTGACAGACCATTATCTGTGCTCTCCAGCATGTTATTGTGTGACTGACAGACCATTATCTGTGTGCTCTCCAGCATGTTATTGTGTGACTGACAGACCATTATCTGTGTGCTCTCCAGCATGTTATTGTGTGACTGACAGACCATTATCTGTGTGCTCTCCAGCATGTTATTGTGTGACTGACAGACCATTATCTGTGCTCTCCAGCATGTTATTGTGTGACTGACAGACCATTATCTGTGCTCTCTCCAGCATGTTATTGTGTGACTGACAGACCATTATCTGTGTGCTCTCCAGCATGTTATTATGTGACTAACAGACCATTATCTGTGTGCTCTCCAGCATGTTATTGTGTGACTGACAGACCATTATCTGTGTGCTCTCCAGCATGTTATTATGTGACTGACAGATCATTATCTGTGCTCTCTCCAGCATGTTATTGTGTGACTGACAGACCATTATCTGTGTGCTCTCCAGCATGTTATTGTGTGACTAACAGACCATTATCTGTGTGCTCTCCAGCATGTTATTGTGTGACTGACAGACCATTATCTGTGCTCTCCAGCATGTTATTGTGTGACTGACAGACCATTATCTGTGCGCTCTCCAGCATGTTATTGTGTGACTGACAGACCATTATCTGTGTGCTCTCCAGCATGTTATTGTGTGACTGACAGACCATTATCTGTGCTCTCTCCAGCATGTTATTGTGTGACTGACAGACCATTATCTGTGTGCTCTCCAGCATGTTATTGTGTGACTGACAGACCATTATCTGTGTGCTCTCCAGCATGTTATTGTGTGACTGACAGACGATTATCTGTGCTCTCCAGCATGTTATTGTGTGACTGACAGACCATTATCTGTGTGCTCTCCAGCATGTTATTGTGTGACTGACAGACCATTATCTGTGTGCTCTCTGCCGCATGTTATTGTGTGACTGACAGACCATTATCTGTGCTCTCCAGCATGTTATTGTGTGACTGACAGACCATTATCTGTGTGCTCTCCAGCATGTTATTGTGTGACTGACAGACCATTATCTGTGTGCTCTCCAGCATGTTATTGTGTGACTGACAGACCATATCTGTGCTCTCCAGCATGTTATTGTGTGACTGACAGACCATTATCTGTGTGCTCTCCAGCATGTTATTGTGTGACTGACAGACCATTATCTGTGTGCTCTCCAGCATGTTATTGTGTGACTGACAGACCATTATCTGTGTTCTCCAGCATGTTATTGTGTGACTGACAGACCATTATCTGTGTGCTCTCCAGCATGTTATTGTGTGACTGACAGACCATTATCTGTGTGCTCTCCAGCATGTTATTGTGTGACTGACAGACCATTATCTGTGCTCTCTGCAGCATGTTATTGTGTGACTGACAGACCATTATCTGTGTGCTCTCCAGCATGTTATTGTGTGACTGACAGACCATTATCTGTGTGCTCTCCAGCATGTTATTGTGTGACTGACAGACCGTTATCTGTGTGCTCTCCAGCATGTTATTGTGTGACTGACTGACCATTATCTGTGTGCTCTCCAGCATGTTATTATGTGACTGACAGACCATTATCTGTGTGCTCTCCAGCATGTTATTGTGTGACTGACAGACCATTATCTGTGCTCTCTCCAGCATGTTATTGTGTGACTGACAGACCATTATCTGTGCTCTCTCCAGCATGTTATTGTGTGACTGACAGACCATTATCTGTGTGCTCTCTCCAGCATGTTATTGTGTGACTGACAGACCATTATCTGTGTGCTCTCCAGCATGTTATTGTGTGACTGACAGAACTATTTCTGTGCTCTCTCCAGCATGTTATTGTGTGACTGACAGACCATTATCTGTGTGCATTCCAGCATGTTATTGTGTGACTGACAGACCATTATCTGTGTGCTCTCTCCAGCATGTTATTGTGTGACTGACAGACCATTATCTGTGTGCTCTCCAGCATGTTATTGTGTGACTGACCATTATCTGTGTCCTCTCCAGCATGTTATTGTGTGACTGACAGACCATTATCTGTGTGTTCTCCAGCATGTTATTGTGTGACTGACAGACCATTATCTGTGTGCTCTCCAGCATGTTATTGTGTGACTGATAGACCATTATCTGTGCTCTCTCCAGCATGTTATTGTGTGACTGACATCATTTTCTGTGTGCTCTTCAGCATGTTATTGTGTGACTGACAGACTATTATCTGTGCGCTCTCCAGCATGTTATTGTGTGACTGACAGACCATTATCTGTGTGCTCTCCAGCATGTTATTGTGTGACTGACAGAACTAATTCTGTGCTCTCTCTCCAGCATGTTATTGTGTGACTGACAGACCATTATCTGTGTGCTCTCCAGCATGTTATTGTGTGACTGACAGACCATTATCTGTGCTCTCCAGCATGTTATTGTGTGACTGACAGACCATTATCTGTATGCTCTCCAGCATGTTATTGTGTGACTAACAGACCATTATCTGTGTGCTCTCCAGCATGTTATTGTGTGACTGACAGACCATTATCTGTGTGCTCTCCAGCATGTTACTGTGTGACTGACAGACCATTATCTGTATGCTCTCCAGCATGTTATTGTGTGACTGACAGATCATTATGTGTGTGCTCTCCAGCATGTTATTGTGTGACTGACAGACCATTATCTGTGCTCTCTCCAGCATGTTATTGTGTGACTGACAGACCATTATCTGTGTGCTCTCCAGCATGTTATTGTGTGACTGACAGACCATTATCTGTGTGCTCTCCAGCATGTTATTGTGTGACTGACAGACCATTATCTGTGCTCTCCAGCATGTTATTGTGTGACTGACAGACCATTATCTGTGTGCTCTCCAGCATGTTATTGTGTGACTGACAGACCATTATCTGTGTGCTCTCTGCAGCATGTTATTGTGTGACTGACAGACCATTATCTGTGCTCTCCAGCATGTTATTGTGTGACTGACAGACCATTATCTGTGTGCTCTCCAGCATGTTATTGTGTGACTGACAGACCATTATCTGTGTGCTCTCCAGCATGTTATTGTGTGACTGACAGACCATTATCTGTGCTCTCCAGCATGTTATTGTGTGACTGACAGACCATTATCTGTGTGCTCTCCAGCATGTTATTGTGTGACTGACAGACCATTATCTGTGTGCTCTCCAGCATGTTATTGTGTGACTGACAGACCATTATCTGTGTTCTCCAGCATGTTATTGTGTGACTGACAGACCATTATCTGTGTGCTCTCCAGCATGTTATTGTGTGACTGACAGACCATTATCTGTGTGCTCTCCAGCATGTTATTGTGTGACTGACAGACCATTATCTGTGTGCTCTCCAGCATGTTATTGTGTGACTGACAGACCATTATCTGTGTGCTCTCCAGCATGTTATTGTGTGACTGACAGACCATTATCTGTGTGCTCTCCAGCATGTTATTGTGTAACTGACAGACCATTATCTGTGTGCTCTCCAGCATGTTATTATGTGACTGACAGATCATTATCTGTGCTCTCTCCAGCATGTTATTGTGTGACTGACAGACCATTATCTGTGTGCTCTCCAGCATGTTATTGTGTGACTGACAGACCATTATCTGTGTGCTCTCCAGCATGTTATTGTGTGACTGACAGACCATTATCTGTGTGCTCTCCAGCATGTTAATGTGTGACTCACTGACCATTATCTGTGTGCTCTCCAGCATGTTATTGTGTGACTGACAGACCATTATCTGTATGCTCTCCAGCATGTTATTGTGTGACTGACAGAACATTATCTGTGCTCTCCAGCATGTTATTGTGTGACTGACAGAACTAATTCTGTGCTCTCTCCAGCATGTTATTGTGTGACTGACAGAACTAATTCTGTGCTCTCTCCAGCATGTTATTGTGTGACTGACAGATCATTATCTGTGCTCTCTCCAGCATGTTATTGTGTGACTGACAGACCATTATCTGTGTGTTCTCCAGCATGTTATTGTGTGACTGACAGACCATTATCTGTATGCTCTCCAGCATGTTATTGTGTGACTGACAGAACTAATTCTGTGCTCTCTCCAGCATGTTATTGTGTGACTGACAGACCATTATCTGTGCTCTCTCCAGCATGTTATTGTGTGACTGACAGACCATTATCTGTGTGCTCTCCAGCATGTTATTGTGTGACTGACAGACCATTATCTGTGCTCTCCAGCATGTTATTTTGTGACTAACAGACCATTATCTGTGTGCTCTCCAGCATGTTATTGTGTGACTAACAGACCATTATCTGTGTGCTCTCCAGCATGTTATTGTGTGACTGACAGACCATTATCTGTGCTCTCCAGCATGTTATTGTGTGACTGACAGACCATTATCTGTGCTCTCCAGCATGTTATTGTGTGACTGACAGACCATTATCTGTGTGCTCTCCAGCATGTTATTGTGTGACTGACAGACCATTATCTGTGCTCTCTCCAGCATGTTATTGTGTGACTGACAGACCATTATCTGTGTGCTCTCCAGCATGTTATTGTGTGACTGACAGACCATTATCTGTGTGCTCTCCAGCATGTTATTGTGTGACTGACAGACCATTATCTGTGTGCTCTCCAGCATGTTATTGTGTGACTGACAGACCATTATCTGTGCTCTCCAGCATGTTATTGTGTGACTGACAGACCATTATCTGTGCTCTCTCCAGCATGTTATTGTGTGACTGACAGACCATTATCTGTGTGCTCTCCAGCATGTTATTATGTGACTAACAGACCATTATCTGTGTGCTCTCCAGCATGTTATTGTGTGACTGACAGACCATTATCTGTGTGCTCTCCAGCATGTTATTATGTGACTGACAGATCATTATCTGTGCTCTCTCCAGCATGTTATTGTGTGACTGACAGACCATTATCTGTGTGCTCTCCAGCATGTTATTGTGTGACTAACAGACCATTATCTGTGTGCTCTCCAGCATGTTATTGTGTGACTGACAGACCATTATCTGTGCTCTCCAGCATGTTATTGTGTGACTGACAGACCATTATCTGTGCGCTCTCCAGCATGTTATTGTGTGACTGACAGACCATTATCTGTGTGCTCTCCAGCATGTTATTGTGTGACTGACAGACCATTATCTGTGCTCTCTCCAGCATGTTATTGTGTGACTGACAGACCATTATCTGTGTGCTCTCCAGCATGTTATTGTGTGACTGACAGACCATTATCTGTGTGCTCTCCAGCATGTTATTGTGTGACTGACAGACCATTATCTGTGCTCTCCAGCATGTTATTGTGTGACTGACAGACCATTATCTGTGTGCTCTCCAGCATGTTATTGTGTGACTGACAGACCATTATCTGTGTGCTCTCTGCAGCATGTTATTGTGTGACTGACAGACCATTATCTGTGCTCTCCAGCATGTTATTGTGTGACTGACAGACCATTATCTGTGTGCTCTCCAGCATGTTATTGTGTGACTGACAGACCATTATCTGTGTGCTCTCCAGCATGTTATTGTGTGACTGACAGACCATTATCTGTGCTCTCCAGCATGTTATTGTGTGACTGACAGACCATTATCTGTGTGCTCTCCAGCATGTTATTGTGTGACTGACAGACCATTATCTGTGTGCTCTCCAGCATGTTATTGTGTGACTGACAGACCATTATCTGTGTTCTCCAGCATGTTATTGTGTGACTGACAGACCATTATCTGTGTGCTCTCCAGCATGTTATTGTGTGACTGACAGACCATTATCTGTGTGCTCTCCAGCATGTTATTGTGTGACTGACAGACCATTATCTGTGCTCTCTGCAGCATGTTATTGTGTGACTGACAGACCATTATCTGTGTGCTCTCCAGCATGTTATTGTGTGACTGACAGACCATTATCTGTGTGCTCTCCAGCATGTTATTGTGTGACTGACAGACCATTATCTGTGTGCTCTCCAGCATGTTATTGTGTGACTGACTGACCATTATCTGTGTGCTCTCCAGCATGTTATTATGTGACTGACAGACCATTATCTGTGTGCTCTCCAGCATGTTATTGTGTGACTGACAGACCATTATCTGTGCTCTCTCCAGCATGTTATTGTGTGACTGACAGACCATTATCTGTGCTCTCTCCAGCATGTTATTGTGTGACTGACAGACCATTATCTGTGTGCTCTCTCCAGCATGTTATTGTGTGACTGACAGACCATTATCTGTGTGCTCTCCAGCATGTTATTGTGTGACTGACAGAACTATTTCTGTGCTCTCTCCAGCATGTTATTGTGTGACTGACAGACCATTATCTGTGTGCATTCCAGCATGTTATTGTGTGACTGACAGACCATTATCTGTGTGCTCTCTCCAGCATGTTATTGTGTGACTGACAGACCATTATCTGTGTGCTCTCCAGCATGTTATTGTGTGACTGACCATTATCTGTGTCCTCTCCAGCATGTTATTGTGTGACTGACAGACCATTATCTGTGTGTTCTCCAGCATGTTATTGTGTGACTGACAGACCATTATCTGTGTGCTCTCCAGCATGTTATTGTGTGACTGATAGACCATTATCTGTGCTCTCTCCAGCATGTTATTGTGTGACTGACATCATTTTCTGTGTGCTCTCCAGCATGTTATTGTGTGACTGACAGACTATTATCTGTGCGCTCTCCAGCATGTTATTGTGTGACTGACAGACCATTATCTGTGTGCTCTCCAGCATGTTATTGTGTGACTAACAGAACTAATTCTGTGCTCTCTCTCCAGCATGTTATTGTGTGACTGACAGACCATTATCTGTGTGCTCTCCAGCATGTTATTGTGTGACTGACAGACCATTATCTGTGCTCTCCAGCATGTTATTGTGTGACTGACAGACCATTATCTGTATGCTCTCCAGCATGTTATTGTGTGACTAACAGACCATTATCTGTGTGCTCTCCAGCATGTTATTGTGTGACTGACAGACCATTATCTGTGTGCTCTCCAGCATGTTACTGTGTGACTGACAGACCATTATCTGTATGCTCTCCAGCATGTTATTGTGTGACTGACAGATCATTATGTGTGTGCTCTCCAGCATGTTATTGTGTGACTGACAGACCATTATCTGCGTCCTCTCCAGCATGTTACTGTGTGACTGACAGACCATTATCTGTGTGCTCTCCAGCATGTTATTGTGCGACTGACAGACCATTATCTGTATGCTCTCCAGCATGTTACTGTGTGACTGACAGACCATTATCTGTGCTCTCTCCAGCATGTTATTGTGTGACTGACAGACCATTATCTGTGTGCTCTCCAGCATGTTATTGTGTGACTGACAGACCATTATCTGTGTGCTCTCCAGCATGTTATTGTGTGACTGACAGACCATTATCTGTGTGCTCTCCAGCATGTTATTGTGTGACTAACAGACCATTATCTGTGCTCTCTCCAACATGTTATTGTGTGACTGACAGACCATTATCTGTGTGCTCTCCAGCATGTTATTGTGTGACTGACAGACCATTATCTGTGTGCTCTCCAGCATGTTATTGTGTGACTAACAGACCATTATCTGTGCTCTCTCCAGCATGTTATTGTGTGACTGACAGACCATTATCTGTGCTCTCTCCAGCATGTTATTGTGTGACTGACAGACCATTCTCTGAGCTCTCTCCAGCATGTTACTGTGTGACTGACAGACCATTATCTGTGCTCTCTCCAGCATGTTATTGTGTGACTAACAGACCATTATCTGTGCTCTCTCCAGCATGTTATTGTGTGACTGACAGACTATTATCTGTGTGCTCTCCAGCATGTTATTGTGTGACTGACAGACCATTATATGAGCTCTCTCCAGCATGTTACTGTGTGACTGACAGACCATTATCTGTGCTCTCTCCAGCATGTTATTGTGTGACTGACAGACCATTATCTGTGTGCTCTCCAGCATGTTATTGTGTGACTGACAGACCATTATCTGTGTGCTCTCCAGCATGTTATTGTGTGATTAACAGACCATTATCTGTGCTCTCTCCAGCATGTTATTGTGTGACTGACAGACCATTATCTGAGCTCTCTCCAGCATGTTACTGTGTGACTGACAGACCATTATCTGTGCTCTCTCCAGCATGTTATTGTGTGACTGACAGACCATTATCTGAGCTCTCTCCAGCATGTTATTGTGTGACTGACAGACCATTATCTGTGCTCTCTCCAGCATGTTACTGTGTGACTGACAGACCATTATCTGTGTGCTCTCCAGCATGTTATTGTGTGACTGACAGACCATTATCTGTGTGCTCTCCAGCATGTGATTGTGTGACTGACAGACCATTATCTGTGTGCTCTCCAGCATGTTATTGTGTGACTGACAGATCATTATCTGTGTGCTCTCCAGCATGTTATTGTGTGACTGACAGACCATTATCTGTGCTCTCTCCAGCATGTTATTGTGTGACTGACAGACCATTTTCTGTGTGCTCTCCAGCATGTTAATATGTGACTAACAGACCATTAGCTGTGTGCTCTCCAGCATGTTATTGTGTGACTGACAGACCATTATCTGTGTGCTCTCCAGCATGTGATTGTGTGACTGATAGACCATTATCTGTGCTCTCTCCAGCATGTTATTGTGTGACTGACAGACCATTATCTGTGTGCTCTCCAGCATGTTATTGTGTGACTGACAGACCATTATCTGTGTGCTCTCCAGCATGTTATTGTGTGACTGACAGACCATTATCTGTGCTCTCCAGCATGTTATTGTGTGACTGACAGACCATTATCTGTGCTCTCTCCAGCATGTTATTGTGTGACTGACAGACCATTATCTGTGTGCTCTCCAGCATGTTATTATGTGACTAACAGACCATTATCTGTGTGCTCTCCAGCATGTTATTGTGTGACTGACAGACCATTATCTGTGTGCTCTCCAGCATGTTATTGTGTGACTGACAGACCATTATCTGTGTGATCTCCAGCATGTTATTGTGTGACCGACAGACCATTATCTGTGTGCTCTCCAGCATGTTATTGTGTGACCGACAGACCATTATCTGTGTGCTCTCCAGCATGTTATTGCGTGACCGACAGACCATTATCTGTGTGCTGTCCAGCATGTTATTGTGTGACTGACAGACCATTATCTGTATGCTCTCCAGCATGTTATTGTGTGACTGACAGACCATTATCTGTGTGCTCTCCAGCATGTTATTGTGTGACTGACAGACCATTATCTGTGTGCTCTCCAGCATGTTATTGTGTGACTGACAGACCATTATCTGTGCTCTCCAGCATGTTATTGTGTGACTGACAGACCATTATCTGTATGCTCTCCAGCATGTTATTGTGTGATTGACAGACCATTATGTGTGTGCTCTCCAGCGTGTTATTGTGTGACTGACAGACCATTATCTGTGCTCTCCAGCATGTTTTTGTGTGACTGACAGACCATTATCTGTGTGCTCTCCAACATGTTATTGTGTGACTAACAGACCATTATCTGTGTGCTCTCCAGCATGTTACTGTGTGACTGACAGACCATTATCTGTATGCTCTCCAGCATGTTATTGTGTGACTGACAGACCATTATCTGTGTGCTCTCCAGCATGTTATTGTGTGACTGACAGACTATTATCTGTGTGCTCTCCAGCATGTTATTGTGTGACTGACAGACCATTATCTGTGTGCTCTCCAGCATGTTACTGTGTGACTGACAGACCATTATCTGTGTGCTCTCCAGCATGTTATTGTGTGACTGACAGACCATTATCTGTGTGCTCTCCAGCATGTTATTGTGTGACTGACAGACCATTATCTGTGTGCTCTCCAGCATGTTATTGTGTGACTGACAGAACTAATTCTGTGCTCTCTCCAGCATGTTATTGTGTGACTGACAGAACTAATTCTGTGCTCTCTCCAGCATGTTATTGTGTGACTGACAGACCATTATCTGTGTGCTCTCCAGCATGTTATTGTGTGACTGACAGACCATTATCTGTGTGCTCTCCAGCATGTTATTGTGTGACTGACAGACCATTATCTGTGTGCTCTCCAGCATGTTATTGTGTGACTGACAGACCATTATCTGTGCTCTCCAGGATGTTATTGTGTGACTGACAGACCATTATCTGTGCTCTCTCCAGCATGTTATTGTGTGACTGACAGACCATTATCTGTGTGCTCTCCAGCATGTTATTATGTGACTAACAGACCATTATCTGTGTGCTCTCCAGCATGTTATTGTGTGACTGACAGACCATTATCTGTGTGCTCTCCAGCATGTTATTGTGTGACTAACAGATCATTATCTGTGTGCTCTCCAGCATGTTATTATGTGACTGACAGATCATTATCTGTGCTCTCTCCAGCATGTTATTATGTGACTGACAGACCATTATCTGTGTGCTCTCCAGCATGTTATTGTGTGACTAACAGACCATTATCTGTGTGCTCTCCAGCATGTTATTGTGTGACTGACAGACCATTATCTGTGCTCTCCAGCATGTTATTGTGTGACTGACAGACCATTATCTGTGCGCTCTCCAGCATGTTATTGTGTGACTGACAGACCATTATCTGTGTGCTCTCCAGCATATTATTGTGTGACTGACAGACCATTATCTGTGCTCTCTCCAGCATGTTATTGTGTGACTGACAGACCATTATCTGTGTGCTCTCCAGCATGTTATTGTGTGACTGACAGACCATTATCTGTGTGCTCTCCAGCATGTTATTGTGTGACTGACAGACCATTATCTGTGTGCTCTCTGCAGCATGTTATTGTGTGACTGACAGACCATTATCTGTGCTCTCCAGCATGTTATTGTGTGACTGACAGACCATTATCTGTGTGCTCTCCAGCATGTTATTGTGTGACTGACAGACCATTATCTGTGTGCTCTCCAGCATGTTACTGTGTGACTGACAGACCATTATCTGTGCTCTCCAGCATGTTATTGTGTGACTGACAGACCATTATCTGTGTGCTCTCCAGCATGTTATTGTGTGACTGACAGACCATTATCTGTGTGCTCTCCAGCATGTTATTGTGTGACTGACAGACCATTATCTGTGTGCTCTCCAGCATGTTATTGTGTGACTAACAGACCATTATCTGTGCTCTCTCCAACATGTTATTGTGTGACTGACAGACCATTATCTGTGTGCTCTCCAGCATGTTATTGTGTGACTGACAGACCATTATCTGTGTGCTCTCCAGCATGTTATTGTGTGACTAACAGACCATTATCTGTGCTCTCTCCAGCATGTTATTGTGTGACTGACAGACCATTATCTGTGCTCTCTCCAGCATGTTATTGTGTGACTGACAGACCATTCTCTGAGCTCTCTCCAGCATGTTACTGTGTGACTGACAGACCATTATCTGTGCTCTCTCCAGCATGTTATTGTGTGACTAACAGACCATTATCTGTGCTCTCTCCAGCATGTTATTGTGTGACTGACAGACTATTATCTGTGTGCTCTCCAGCATGTTATTGTGTGACTGACAGACCATTATATGAGCTCTCTCCAGCATGTTACTGTGTGACTGACAGACCATTATCTGTGCTCTCTCCAGCATGTTATTGTGTGACTGACAGACCATTATCTGTGTGCTCTCCAGCATGTTATTGTGTGACTGACAGACCATTATCTGTGTGCTCTCCAGCATGTTATTGTGTGATTAACAGACCATTATCTGTGCTCTCTCCAGCATGTTATTGTGTGACTGACAGACCATTATCTGAGCTCTCTCCAGCATGTTACAGTGTGACTGACAGACCATTATCTGTGCTCTCTCCAGCATGTTATTGTGTGACTGACAGACCATTATCTGAGCTCTCTCCAGCATGTTATTGTGTGACTGACAGACCATTATCTGTGCTCTCTCCAGCATGTTACTGTGTGACTGACAGACCATTATCTGTGTGCTCTCCAGCATGTTATTGTGTGACTGACAGACCATTATCTGTGTGCTCTCCAGCATGTGATTGTGTGACTGACAGACCATTATCTGTGTGCTCTCCAGCATGTTATTGTGTGACTGACAGATCATTATCTGTGTGCTCTCCAGCATGTTATTGTGTGACTGACAGACCATTATCTGTGCTCTCTCCAGCATGTTATTGTGTGACTGACAGACCATTTTCTGTGTGCTCTCCAGCATGTTAATATGTGACTAACAGACCATTATCTGTGTGCTCTCCAGCATGTTATTGTGTGACTGACAGACCATTATCTGTGTGCTCTCCAGCATGTGATTGTGTGACTGATAGACCATTATCTGTGCTCTCTCCAGCATGTTATTGTGTGACTGACAGACCATTATCTGTGTGCTCTCCAGCATGTTATTGTGTGACTGACAGACCATTATCTGTGTGCTCTCCAGCATGTTATTGTGTGACTGACAGACCATTATCTGTGCTCTCCAGCATGTTATTGTGTGACTGACAGACCATTATCTGTGCTCTCTCCAGCATGTTATTGTGTGACTGACAGACCATTATCTGTGTGCTCTCCAGCATGTTATTATGTGACTAACAGACCATTATCTGTGTGCTCTCCAGCATGTTATTGTGTGACTGACAGACCATTATCTGTGTGCTCTCCAGCATGTTATTGTGTGACTGACAGACCATTATCTGTGTGATCTCCAGCATGTTATTGTGTGACCGACAGACCATTATCTGTGTGCTCTCCAGCATGTTATTGTGTGACCGACAGACCATTATCTGTGTGCTGTCCAGCATGTTATTGTGTGACTGACAGACCATTATCTGTATGCTCTCCAGCATGTTATTGTGTGACTGACAGACCATTATCTGTGTGCTCTCCAGCATGTTATTGTGTGACTGACAGACCATTATCTGTGTGCTCTCCAGCATGTTATTGTGTGACTGACAGACCATTATCTGTGCTCTCCAGCATGTTATTGTGTGACTGACAGACCATTATCTGTATGCTCTCCAGCATGTTATTGTGTGATTGACAGACCATTATGTGTGTGCTCTCCAGCGTGTTATTGTGTGACTGACAGACCATTATCTGTGCTCTCCAGCATGTTTTTGTGTGACTGACAGACCATTATCTGTGTGCTCTCCAGCATG
Organism: Taudactylus pleione; assembly: GCA_031769625.1. Classification (NCBI taxonomy): domain Eukaryota; kingdom Metazoa; phylum Chordata; class Amphibia; order Anura; family Myobatrachidae; genus Taudactylus; species Taudactylus pleione. The sequence goes on from JAUIMM010000860.1 coordinate 608,994, forward strand.
TTACTGTGTGACTGACAGACCATTATCTGTATGCTCTTCAGCATGTTATTGTGTGACTGACAGACCATTATCTGTGTGCTCTCCAGCATGTTATTGTGTGACTGACAGACTATTATCTGTGTGCTCTCCAGCATGTTATTGTGTGACTGACAGACCATTATCTGTGTGCTCTCCAGCATGTTATTGTGTGACTGACAGACCATTATCTGTGCTCTCCAGGATGTTATTGTGTGACTGACAGACCATTATCTGTGCTCTCTCCAGCATGTTATTGTGTGACTGACAGACCATTATCTGTGTGCTCTCCAGCATGTTATTATGTGACTAACAGACCATTATCTGTGTGCTCTCCAGCATGTTATTGTGTGACTGACAGACCATTATCTGTGTGCTCTCCAGCATGTTATTGTGTGACTGACAGACCATTATCTGTGTGCTCTCCAGCATGTTATTATGTGACTGACAGATCATTATCTGTGCGCTCTCCAGCATGTTATTGTGTGACTGACAGACCATTATCTGTGTGCTCTCCAGCATGTTATTGTGTGACTGACAGACCATTATCTGTGTGCTCTCCAGCATGTTATTATGTGACTGACAGATCATTATCTGTGCTCTCTCCAGCATGTTATTATGTGACTGACAGACCATTATCTGTGTGCTCTCCAGCATGTTATTGTGTGACTAACAGACCATTATCTGTGTGCTCTCCAGCATGTTATTGTGTGACTGACAGACCATTATCTGTGCTCTCCAGCATGTTATTGTGTGACTGACAGACCATTATCTGTGCGCTCTCCAGCATGTTATTGTGTGACTGACAGACCATTATCTGTGTGCTCTCCAGCATATTATTGTGTGACTGACAGACCATTATCTGTGCTCTCTCCAGCATGTTATTGTGTGACTGACAGACCATTATCTGTGTGCTCTCCAGCATGTTATTGTGTGACTGACAGACCATTATCTGTGTGCTCTCCAGCATTTTATTGTGTGACTGACAGACCATTATCTGTGTGCTCTCTGCAGCATGTTATTGTGTGACTGACAGACCATTATCTGTGCTCTCCAGCATGTTATTATGTGACTGACAGACCATTATCTGTGTGCTCTCCAGCATGTTATTGTGTGACTGACAGACCATTATCTGTGTGCTCTCCAGCATGTTATTGTGTGACTGACAGACCATTATCTGTGCTCTCCAGCATGTTATTGTGTGACTGACAGACCATTATCTGTGTGCTCTCCAGCATGTTATTGTGTGACTGACAGACCATTATCTGTGTGCTCTCCACCATGTTATTGTGTGACTGACAGACCATTATCTGTGTTCTCCAGCATGTTATTGTGTGACTGACAGACCATTATCTGTGTGCTCTCCAGCATGTTATTGTGTGACTGACAGACCATTATCTGTGTGCTCTCCAGCATGTTATTGTGTGACTGACAGACCATTATCTGTGTGCTCTCTGCAGCATGTTATTGTGTGACTGACAGACCATTATCTGTGTGCTCTCCAGCATGTTATTGTGTGACTGACAGACCATTATCTGTGTGCTCTCCAGCATGTTATTGTGTGACTGACAGACCATTACCTGTGTGCTCTCCAGCATGTTATTGTGTGACTGACTGACCATTATCTGTGTGCTCTCCAGCATGTTATTATGTGACTGACAGACCATTATCTGTGTGCTCTCCAGCATGTTATTGTGTGACTGACAGACCATTATCTGTGCTCTCTCCAGCATGTTATTGTGTGACTGACAGACCATTATCTGTGCTCTCTCCAGCATGTTATTGTGTGACTGACAGACCATTATCTGTGTGCTCTCTCCAGCATGTTATTGTGTGACTGACAGACCATTATCTGTGTGCTCTCTAGCATGTTATTGTGTGACTGACAGAACTAATTCTGTGCTCTCTCCAGCATGTTATTGTGTGACTGACAGACCATTATCTGTGTGCATTCCAGCATGTTATTGTGTGACTGACAGACCATTATCTGTGTGCTCTCTCCAGCATGTTATTGTGTGACTGACAGACCATTATCTGTGTGCTCTCCAGCATGTTATTGTGTGACTGACCATTATCTGTGTGCTCTCCAGCATGTTATTGTGTGACTGACAGACCATTATCTGTGTGTTCTCCAGCATGTTATTGTGTGACTGACAGACCATTATCTGTGTGCTCTCCAGCTGGTTATTGTGTGACTGATAGACCATTATCTGTGCTCTCTCCAGCATGTTATTGTGTGACTGACAGAACTAATTCTGTGCTCTCTCCAGCATGTTATTGTGTGACTGACAGACCATTATCTGTGTGCTCTCCAGCATGTTATTGTGTGACTGACAGACCATTATCTGTGTGCTCTCCAGCATGTTATTGTGTTACTGACAGACCATTATCTGTGTGCTCTCTCCAGCATGTTATTGTGTGACTGACAGACCATTATCTGTGTGCTCTCCAGCATGTTATTGTGTTACTGACAGACCATTATCTGTGCTCTCTCCAGCATGTTATTGTGTGACTGACAGACCATTATCTGTGTGCTCTCCAGCATGTTAATTTGTGACTGACAGACTATTATCTGTGCGCTCTCCAGCATGTTATTGTGTGACTGACAGACCATTATCTGTGTGCTCTCCAGCATGTTATTGTGTGACTGACAAAAATAATTCTGTGCTCTCTCTCCAGCATGTTATTGTGTGACTGACAGACCATTATCTGTGTGCTCTCCAGCATGTTATTGTGTGACTGACAGACCATTATCTGTGCTCTCCAGCATGTTATTGTGTGACTGACAGACCATTATCTGTATGCTCTCCAGCATGTTATTGTGTGACTAACAGACCATTATCTGTGTGCTCTCCAGCATGTTATTGTGTGACTGACAGACCATTATCTGTGTGCTCTCCAGCATGTTACTGTGTGACTGACAGACCATTATCTGTATGCTCTCCAGCATGTTATTGTGTGACTGACAGATCATTATCTGTGTGCTCTCCAGCATGTTATTGTGTGACTGACAGACCATTATCTGCGTCCTCTCCAGCATGTTACTGTGTGACTGACAGACCATTATCTGTGTGCTCTCCAGCATGTTATTGTGTGACTGACAGACCATTATCTGTGTGCTCTCCAGCATGTTATTGTGTGACTGACAGACCATTATCTGTGTGCTCTCCAGCATGTTATTGTGTGACTGACAGACCATTATCTGTGTGCTCTCCAGCATGTTATTGTGTGACTGACAGACCATTATCTGTGTTCTCCAGCATGTTATTGTGTGACTGACAGACCATTATCTGTGTGCTCTCCAGCATGTTATTGTGTGACTGACAGACCATTATCTGTGTGCTCTCCAGCATGTTATTGTGTGACTGACAGACCATTATCTGTGTGCTCTCTGCAGCATGTTATTGTGTGACTGACAGACCATTATCTGTGTGCTCTCCAGCATGTTATTGTGTGACTGACAGACCATTATCTGTGTGCTCTCCAGCATGTTATTGTGTGACTGACAGACCATTATCTGTGTGCTCTCCAGCATGTTATTGTGTGACTGACAGACCATTACCTGTGTGCTCTCCAGCATGTTATTGTGTGACTGACTGACCATTATCTGTGTGCTCTCCAGCATGTTATTATGTGACTGACAGACCATTATCTGTGTGCTCTCCAGCATGTTATTGTGTGACTGACAGACCATTATCTGTGTGCTCTCCAGCATGTTATTGTGTGACTGACAGACCATTATCTGTGTGCTCTCCAGCATGTTATTGTGTGACTGACAGACCATTATCTGTGCTCTCCAGCATGTTATTGTGTGACTGACAGACCATTTTCTGTGTGCTCTCCAGCATGTTATTGTGTGACTGACAGACCATTATCTGTGTGCTCTCCAGCATGTTATTGTGTGACTGACAGACCACTATCTGTGTTCTCCAGCATGTTATTGTGTGACTGACAGACCATTATCTGTGTGCTCTCCAGCATGTTATTGTGTGACTGACAGACCATTATCTGTGTGCTCTCCAGCATGTTATTGTGTGACTGACAGACCATTATCTGTGTGCTCTCTGCAGCATGTTATTGTGTGACTGACAGACCATTATCTGTGTGCTCTCCAGCATGTTATTGTGTGACTGACAGACCATTATCTGTGTGCTCTCCAGCATGTTATTGTGTGACTGACAGACCATTACCTGTGTGCTCTCCAGCATGTTATTGTGTGACTGACTGACCATTATCTGTGTGCTCTCCAGCATGTTATTATGTGACTGACAGACCATTATCTGTGTGCTCTCCAGCATGTTATTGTGTGACTGACAGACCATTATCTGTGCTCTCTCCAGCATGTTATTGTGTGACTGACAGACCATTATCTGTGCTCTCTCCAGCATGTTATTGTGTGACTGACAGACCATTATCTGTGTGCTCTCTCCAGCATGTTATTGTGTGACTGACAGACCATTATCTGTGTGCTCTCTAGCATGTTATTGTGTGACTGACAGACCATTATCTGTGTTCTCCAGCATGTTATTGTGTGACTGACAGACCATTATCTGTGCTCTCTCCAGCATGTTATTGTGTGACTGACAGACCATTATCTGTGTGCATTCCAGCATGTTATTGTGTGACTGACAGACCATTATCTGTGTGCTCTCTCCAGCATGTTATTGTGTGACTGACAGACCATTATCTGTGTGCTCTCCAGCATGTTATTGTGTGACTGACCATTATCTGTGTGCTCTCCAGCATGTTATTGTGTGACTGACAGACCATTATCTGTGTGTTCTCCAGCATGTTATTGTGTGACTGACAGACCATTATCTGTGCTCTCTCCAGCATGTTATTGTGTGACTGACATCATTTTCTGTGTGCTCTCCAGCATGTTAATTTGTGACTGACAGACTATTATCTGTGCGCTCTCCAGCATGTTATTGTGTGACTGACAGACCATTATCTGTGTGCTCTCCAGCATGTTATTGCGTGACTGACAGAAATAATTCTGTGCTCTCTCTCCAGCATGTTATTGTGTGACTGACAGACCATTATCTGTGTGCTCTCCAGCATGTTATTGTGTGACTGACAGACCATTATCTGTGCTCTCCAGCATGTTATTGTGTGACTGACAGACCATTATCTGTATGCTCTCCAGCATGTTATTGTGTGACTAACAGACCATTATCTGTGTGCTCTCCAGCATGTTATTGTGTGACTGACAGACCATTATCTGTGTGCTCTCCAGCATGTTACTGTGTGACTGACAGACCATTATCTGTATGCTCTCCAGCATGTTATTGTGTGACTGACAGATCATTATCTGTGTGCTCTCCAGCATGTTATTGTGTGACTGACAGACCATTATCTGCGTCCTCTCCAGCATGTTACTGTGTGACTGACAGACCATTATCTGTGTGCTCTCCAGCATGTTATTGTGTGACTGACAGACCATTATCTGTGTGCTCTCCAGCATGTTATTGTGTGACTGACAGACCATTATCTGTGTGCTCTCCAGCATGTTATTGTGTGACTGACAGACCATTATCTGTGTGCTCTCCAGCATGTTATTGTGTGACTGACAGACCATTATCTGTGTTCTCCAGCATGTTATTGTGTGACTGACAGACCATTATCTGTGTGCTCTCCAGCATGTTATTGTGTGACTTACAGACCATTATCTGTGTGCTCTCCAGCATGTTATTGTGTGACTGACAGACCATTATCTGTGTGCTCTCTGCAGCATGTTATTGAGTGACTGACAGACCATTATCTGTGTGCTCTCCAGCATGTTATTGTGTGACTGACAGACCATTATCTGTGTGCTCTCCAGCATGTTATTGTGTGACTGACAGACCATTATCTGTGTGCTCTCCAGCATGTTATTGTGTGACTGACAGACCATTACCTGTGTGCTCTCCAGCATGTTATTGTGTGACTGACTGACCATTATCTGTGTGCTCTCCAGCATGTTATTATGTGACTGACAGACCATTATCTGTGCTCTCTCCAGCATGTTATTGTGTGACTGACAGACCATTATCTGTGCTCTCTCCAGCATGTTATTGTGTGACTGACAGACCATTATCTGTGTGCTCTCTCCAGCATGTTATTGTGTGACTGACAGACCATTATCTGTGTGCTCTCCAGCATGTTATTGTGTGACTGACAGAACTAATTCTGTGCTCTCTCCAGCATGTTATTGTGTGACTGACAGACCATTATCTGTGTGCATTCCAGCATGTTATTGTGTGACTGACAGACCATTATCTGTGTGCTCTCTCCAGCATGTTATTGTGTGACTGACAGACCATTATCTGTGTGCTCTCCAGCATGTTATTGTGTGACTGACCATTATCTGTGTGCTCTCCAGCATGTTATTGTGTGACTGACAGACCATTATCTGTGTGTTCTCCAGCATGTTATTGTGTGACTGACAGACCATTATCTGTGTGCTCTCCAGCTGGTTATTGTGTGACTCATAGACCATTATCTGTGCTCTCTCCAGCATGTTATTGTGTGACTGACATCATTTTCTGTGTGCTCTCCAGCATGTTAATTTGTGACTGACAGACTATTATCTGTGCGCTCTCCAGCATGTTATTGTGTGACTGACAGACCAATATCTGTGTGCTCTCCAGCATGTTATTGTGTGACTGACAGAAATAATTCTGTGCTCTCTCTCCAGCATGTTATTGTGTGACTGACAGACCATTATCTGTGTGCTCTCCAGCATGTTATTGTGTGACTGACAGACCATTATCTGTGCTCTCCAGCATGTTATTGTGTGACTGACAGACCATTATCTGTATGCTCTCCAGCATGTTATTGTGTGACTAACAGACCATTATCTGTGTGCTCTCCAGCATGTTATTGTGTGACTGACAGACCATTATCTGTGTGCTCTCCAGCATGTTACTGTGTGACTGACAGACCATTATCTGTATGCTCTCCAGCATGTTATTGTATGACTGACAGATCATTATCTGTGTGCTCTCCAGCATGTTATTGTGTGACTGACAGACCATTATCTGCGTCCTCTCCAGCATGTTACTGTGTGACTGACAGACCATTATCTGTGTGCTCTCCAGCATGTTTTTGTGCGACTGACTGACCATTATCTGTATGCTCTCCAGCATGTTACTGTGTGACTGACAGACCATTATCTGTGCTCTCTCCAGCATGTTATTGTGTGACTGACAGACCATTATCTGTGTGCTCTCCAGCATGTTATTGTGTGACTGACAGACCATTATCTGTGTGCTCTCCAGCATGTTATTGTGTGACTGACAGACCATTATCTGTGTGCTCTCCAGCATGTTATTGTGTGACTAACAGACCATTATCTGTGCTCTCTCCAGCATGTTATTGTGTGACTGACAGACCATTATCTGTGTGCTCTCCAGCATGTTATTGTGTGACTGACAGACCATTATCTGTGTGCTCTCCAGCATGTTATTGTGTGACTAACAGACCATTATCTGTGCTCTCTCCAGCATGTTACTGTGTGACTGACAGACCATTATCTGTGCTCTCTCCAGCATGTTATTGTGTGACTAACAGACCATTATCTGTGCTCTCTCCAGCATGTTATTGTGTGACTGACAGACTATTATCTGTGTGCTCTCCAGCATGTTATTGTGTGACTAACAGACCATTATATGAGCTCTCTCCAGCATGTTACTGTGTGACTGACAGACCATTATCTGTGCTCTCTCCAGCATGTTATTGTGTGACTGACAGACCATTATCTGTGTGCTCTCCAGCATGTTATTGTGTGACTGACAGACCATTATCTGTGTGCTCTCCAGCATGTTATTGTGTGATTAACAGACCATTATCTGTGCTCTCTCCAGCATGTTATTGTGTGACTGACAGACCATTATCTGAGCTCTCTCCAGCATGTTACTGTGTGACTGACAGACCATTATCTGTGCTCTCTCCAGCATGTTATTGTGTGACTGACAGACCATTATCTGAGCTCTCTCCAGCATGTTACTGTGTGACTGACAGACCATTATCTGTGTGCTCTCCAGCATGTTACTGTGTGACTGACAGACCATTATCTGTGTGCTCTCCAGCATGTTATTGTGTGACTGACAGACCATTATCTGTGTGCTCTCCAGCATGTTATTGTGTGACTGACAGATCATTATCTGTGTGCTCTCCAGCATGTGATTGTGTGACTGACAGACCATTATCTGTGCTCTCTCCAGCATGTTATTGTGTGACTGACAGACCATTATCTGTGTGCTCTCCAGCATGTTAATATGTGACTAACAGACCATTATCTGTGTGCTCTCCAGCATGTTATTGTGTGACTGACAGACCATTATCTGTGTGCTCTCCAGCATGTTATTGTGTGACTGACAGACCATTATCTGTGCTCTCCAGCATGTTATTGTGTGACTGACAGACCATTATCTGTGCTCTCTCCAGCATGTTATTGTGTGACTGACAGACCATTATCTGTGTGCTCTCCAGCATGTTATTATGTGACTAACAGACCATTATCTGTGTGCTCTCCAGCATGTTATTGTGTGACTGACAGACCATTATCTGTGTGCTCTCCAGCATGTTATTGTGTGACTGACAGACCATTATCTGTGTGCTCTCCAGCATGTTATTGTGTGAACGACAGACCATTATCTGTGTGCTCTCCAGCATGTTATTGTGTGAACGACAGACCATTATCTGTGTGCTCTCCAGCATGTTATTGTGTGACCGACAGACCATTATCTGTGTGCTCTCCAGCATGTTATTGTGTGACCGACAGACCATTATCTGTGTGCTGTCCAGCATGTTATTGTGTGACTGACAGACCATTATCTGTGTGCTCTCCAGCATGTTATTGTGTGACTGACAGACCATTATCTGTGCTCTCTCCAGCATGTTATTGTGTGACTGACAGACCATTATCTGTGTGCTCTCCAGCATGTTATTGTGTGACTAACAGACCATTATCTGTGCTCTCTCCAGCATGTTATTGTGTGACTGACAGACCATTATCTGAGCTCTCACCAGCATGTTACTGTGTGACTGACAGACCATTATCTGTGCTCTCTCCAGCATGTTATTGTGTGACTGACAGACCATTATCTGAGCTCTCTCCAGCATGTTACTGTGTGACTGACAGATCATTATCTGTGTGCTCTCCAGCATGTTATTGTGTGACTGACAGACCATTATCTGTGTGCTCTCCAGCATGTTATTGTGTGACTGACAGACCATTATCTGTGTGCTCTCCAGCATGTTATTGTGTGACTGACAGATCATTATCTGTGTGCTCTCCAGCATGTGATTGTGTGACTGACAGACCATTATCTGTGCTCTCTCCAGCATGTTATTGTGTGACTGACAGACCATTATCTGTGTGCTCTCCAGCATGTTAATATGTGACTAACAGACCATTATCTGTGTGCTCTCCAGCATGTTATTGTGTGACTGACAGACCATTATCTGTGTGCTCTCCAGCATGTTATTGTGTGACTGACAGACCATTATCTGTGCTCTCCAGCATGTTATTGTGTGACTGACAGACCATTATCTGTGCTCTCTCCAGCATGTTATTTTGTGACTGACAGACCATTATCTGTGTGCTCTCCAGCATGTTATTATGTGACTAACAGACCATTATCTGTGTGCTCTCCAGCATGTTATTGTGTGACTGACAGACCATTATCTGTGTGCTCTCCAGCATGTTATTGTGTGACTGACAGACCATTATCTGTGTGCTCTCCAGCATGTTATTGTGTGACCGACAGACCATTATCTGTGTGCTCTCCAGCATGTTATTGTGTGACCGACAGACCATTATCTGTGTGCTGTCCAGCATGTTATTGTGTGACTGACAGACCATTATCTGTATGCTCTCCAGCATGTTATTGTGTGACTGACAGACCATTATCTGTGTGCTCTCCAGCATGTTATTGTGTGACTGACAGACCATTATCTGTGTGCTCTCCAGAAAGTTATTGTGTGACTGACAGACCATTATCTGTGCTCTCCAGCATGTTATTGTGTGACTGACAGACCATTATCTGTATGCTCTCCAGCATGTTATTGTGTGATTGACAGACCATTATGTGTGTGCTCTCCAGCGTGTTATTGTGTGACTGACAGACCATTATCTGTGCTCTCCAGCATGTTATTGTGTGACTGACAGACCGTTATCTGTGTGCTCTCCAGCATGTTATTGTGTGACTGACAGACCATTATCTGTGTGCTCTCCAGCATGTTATTGTGTGACTGACAGACCATTATCTGTGTGCTCTCCAGCATGTTACTGTGTGACTGACAGACCATTATCTGTGCTCTCTCCAGCATGTTATTGTGTGACTGACAGACCATTATCTGTGTGCTCTCCAGCATGTTATTGTGTGACTGACAGACCATTATCTGTGTGCTCTCCAGCATGTTATTGTGTGACTAACAGACCATTATCTGTGCTCTCTCCAGCATGTTACTGTGTGACTGACAGACCATTATCTGTGCTCTCTCCAGCATGTTATTGTGTTACTGACAGACCATTATCTGTGTGCTCTCCAGCATGTTATTGTGTGACTGACAGACCATTATCTGTGTGCTCTCCAGCATGTTATTGTGTGACTGACAGACCATTATCTGTGTGCTCTCCAGCATGTTATTGTGTGACTGACAGACCATTATCTGTGTGCTCTCCAGCATGTTATTGTGTGACTGACAGACCATTATCTGTGTGCTCTCCAGCATGTTATTGTGTGACTGACAGACCATTATCTGTGTGCTCTCCAGCATGTTATTGTGTGACTGACAGACCATTATCTGTGTGCTCTCCAGCATGTTATTGTGTGACTGACAGACCATTATCTGTGTGCTCTACAGCATGTTATTGTGTGACTGACAGACCATTATCTGTGTGCTCTCCAGCATGTTATTGTGTGACTGACAGACCATTATCTGTGTGCTCTCCAGCATGTTATTGTGTGACTGACAGACCATTATCTGTGTGCTCTCCAGCATGTTATTATGTGACTGACAGACCATTATCTGTGTGCTCTCCAGCATGTTATTGTGTGACTGACAGAACTAATTCTGTGCTCTCTCCAGCATGTTATTGTGTGACTGACAGAACTAATTCTGTGCTCTCTCCAGCATGTTATTGTGTGACTGACAGACCATTATCTGTGCTCTCCAGCATGTTATTGTGTGACTGACAGACCATTATCTGTATGCACTCCAGCATGTTATTGTGTGACTAACAGACCATTATCTGTGTGCTCTCCAGCATGTTACTGTGTGACTGACAGACCATTATCTGTGCTCTCCAGCATGTTATTGTGTGACTGACAGACCATTATCTGTGTGCTCTACAGCATGTTATTGTGTGACTGACAGACCATTATCTGTGTGCTCTCCAGCATGTTATTATGTGACTGACAGACCATTATCTGTGTGCTCTCCAGCATGTTATTGTGTGACTGACAGAACTAATTCTGTGCTCTCTCCAGCATGTTATTGTGTGACTGACAGACCATTATCTGTGTGCTCTCCAGCTTGTTATTGTGTGACTGACAGACCATTATCTGTGCTCTCCAGCATGTTATAGTGTGACTGACAGACCATTATCTGTGTGCTCTACAGCATGTTATTGTGTGACTGACAGACCATTATCTGTGTGCTCTCCAGCATGTTATTATGTGACTGACAGACCATTATCTGTGTGCTCTCCAGCATGTTATTGTGTGACTGACAGAACTAATTCTGTGCTCTCTCCAGCATGTTATTGTGTGACTGACAGACCATTATCTGTGTGCTCTCCAGCTTGTTATTGTGTGACTAACAGACCATTATCTGTGTGCTCTCCAGCATGTTATTGTGTGACTGACAGACTATTATATGTGTGCTCTCCAGCATGTTACTGTGTGACTGACAGACCATTATCTGTGTGCTCTCCAGCATGTTATTGTGTGACTGACAGACCATTATCTGTGTGCTCTCCAGCATGTTATTGTGTGACTGACAGACCATTATCTGTGTGCTCTCCAGCATGTTATTGTGTGACTGACAGAACTAATTCTGTGCTCTCTCCAGCATGTTATTGTGTGGCTGGCAGACCATTATCTGTGTGCTCTCCAGCATGTTATTGTGTGACTGACAGACCATTATCTGTGTGCTCTCCTGCATGTTATTGTGTGACTGACAGAACTAATTCTGTGCTCTCTCCAGCATGTTATTGTGAGACTGACAGACCATTATCTGTGCTCTCTCCAGCATGTTATTGTGTGACTGACAGACCATTATCTGTGCGCTCTCCAGCATGTTATTGTGTTACTGACAGACCATTATCTGTGTGCTCTCTCCAGCATGTTATTGTGTGACTGACAGACCATTATCTGTGTGCTCTCCAGCATGTTATTGTGTTACTGACAGACCATTATCTGTGCTCTCTCCAGCATGTTATTGTGTGACTGACAGACCATTATCTGTGTGCTCTCCAGCATGTTATTGTGTTACTGACAGACCATTATCTGAGCTCTCTCCAGCATGTTATTGTGTGACTGACAGATCATTATCTGTGTGCTCTCCAGCATGTTATTGTGTGACTAACAGACCATTATCTGTGTGCTCTCCAGCATGTTATTGTGTTACTGACAGACCATTATCTGTGTGCTCTCCAGCATGTTATTGTGTGACTGACAGACCATTATCTGTGCTCTCCAACATGTTATTGTGTGACTGACAGACCATTATCTGTATGCACTCCAGCATGTTATTGTGTGACTAACAGACCATTATCTGTGTGCTCTCCAGCATGTTACTGTGTGACTGACAGACCATTATCTGTGTGCTCTCCAGCATGTTATTGTGTGACTGACAGACCATTATCTGTGCTCTCCAGCATGTTATTGTGTGACTGACAGACCATTATCTGTGTGCTCTACAGCATGTTATTGTGTGACTGACAGACCATTATCTGTGTGCTCTCCAGCATGTTATTATGTGACTGACAGACCATTATCTGTGTGCTCTCCAGCATGTTATTGTGTGACTGACAGAACTAATTCTGTGCTCTCTCCAGCATGTTATTGTGTGACTGACAGACCATTATCTGTGTGCTCTCCAGCATGTTATTGTGTGACTAACAGACCATTATCTGTGTGCTCTCCAGCATGTTACTGTGTGACTGACAGACCATTATCTGTGTGCTCTCCAGCATGTTATTGTGTGACTGACAGACCATTATCTGTGCTCTCCAGCATGTTATTGTGTGACTGACAGACCATTATCTGTGTGCTCTACAGCATGTTATTGTGTGACTGACAGACCATTATCTGTGTGCTCTCCAGCATGTTATTATGTGACTGACAGACCATTATCTGTGTGCTCTCCAGCATGTTATTGTGTGACTGACAGAACTAATTCTGTGCTCTCTCCAGCATGTTATTGTGTGGCTGGCAGACCATTATCTGTGTGCTCTCCAGCATGTTATTGTGTGACTGACAGACCATTATCTGTGTGCTCTCCAGCATGTTATTGTGTGACTGACAGAACTAATTCTGTGCTCTCTCCAGCATGTTATTGTGAGACTGACAGACCATTATCTGTGCTCTCTCCAGCATGTTATTGTGTGACTGACAGACCATTATCTGTGTGCTCTCCAGCATGTTATTGTGTTACTGACAGACCATTATCTGTGTGCTCTCTCCAGCATGTTATTGTGTGACTGACAGACCATTATCTGTGCTCTCTCCAGCATGTTATTGTGTGACTGACAGACCATTATCTGTGTGCTCTCCAGCATGTAATTGTGTGACTGACAGATCATTATCTGTGCTCTCTCCAGCATGTTATTGTGTTACTGACAGACCATTATCTGTGTGCTCTCCAGCATGTTATTGTGTGACTGACAGATCATTATCTGTGTGCTCTCTCCAGCATGTTATTGTGTGACTGACAGACCATTATCTGTGTGCTCTCCTGCATGTTATTGTGTGACTGACAGAACTAATTCTGTGCTCTCTCCAGCATGTTATTGTGTGACTGACAGACCATTATCTGTGCGCTCTCCAGCATGTTATTGTGTGACTGACAGACCATTATCTGTGCGCTCTCCAGCATGTTATTGTGTGACTGACAGACCATTATCTGTGTGCTCTCTCCAGCATGTTATTGTGTGACTGACAGACCATTATCTGTGTGCTCTCCAGCATGTTATTGTGTTACTGACAGACCATTATCTGTGCTCTCTCCAGCATGTTATTGTGTGACTGACAGACCATTATCTGTGTGCTCTCCAGCATGTTATTGTGTTACTGACAGACCATTATCTGTGCTCTCTCCAGCATGTTATTGTGTGACTGACAGACCATTATCTGTGTGCTCTCTCCAGCATGTTATTGTGTGACTGACAGATCATTATCTGTGTGCTCTCCAGCATGTTATTGTGTGACTAACAGACCATTATCTGTGTGCTCTCCAGCATGTTATTGTGTTACTGACAGACCATTATCTGTGTGCACTCCAGCATGTTATTGTGTGACTGACAGACCATTATCTGTGCTCTCCAGCATGTTATTGTGTGACTGACAGACCATTATCTGTATGCACTCCAGCATGTTATTGTGTGACTAACAGACCATTATCTGTGTGCTCTCCAGCATGTTACTGTGTGACTGACAGACCATTATCTGTGTGCTCTCCAGCATGTTATTGTGTGACTGACAGACCATTATCTGTGCTCTCCAGCATGTTATTGTGTGACTGACAGACCATTATCTGTATGCTCTCCAGCATGTTATTATGTGACTGACAGACCATTATCTGTGTGCTCTCCAGCATGTTATTGTGTGACTGACAGAACTAATTCTGTGCTCTCTCCAGCATGTTATTGTGTGACTGACAGACCATTATCTGTGTGCTCTCCAGCATGTTATTGTGTGACTAACAGACCATTATCTGTGTGCTCTCCAGCATGTTACTGTGTGACTGACAGACCATTATCTGTGTGCTCTCCAGCATGTTATTGTGTGACTGACAGACCATTATCTGTGCTCTCCAGCATGTTATTGTGTGACTGACAGACCATTATCTGTGTGCTCTACAGCATGTTATTGTGTGACTGACAGACCATTATCTGTGTGCTCTCCAGCATGTTATTATGTGACTGACAGACCATTATCTGTGTGCTCTCCAGCATGTTATTGTGTGACTGACAGAACTAATTCTGTGCTCTCTCCAGCATGTTATTGTGTGGCTGGCAGACCATTATCTGTGTGCTCTCCAGCATGTTATTGTGTGACTGACAGAACTAATTCTGTGCTCTCTCCAGCATGTTATTGTGTGACTGACAGAACTAATTCTGTGCTCTCTCCAGCATGTTATTGTGAGACTGACAGACCATTATCTGTGCTCTCTCCAGCATGTTATTGTGTGGCTGGCAGACCATTATCTGTGTGCTCTCCAGCATGTTATTGTGTGACTGACAGAACTAATTCTGTGCTCTCTCCAGCATGTTATTGTGAGACTGACAGACCATTATCTGTGTGCTCTCCAGCATGTTATTGTGTTACTGACAGACCATTATCTGTGTGCTCTCTCCAGCATGTTATTGTGTGAATGACAGACCATTATCTGTGCTCTCTCCAGCATGTTATTGTGTGACTGACAGACCATTATCTGTGCTCTCTCCAGCATGTTATTGTGTTACTGACAGACCATTATCTGTGTGCTCTCCAGCATGTTATTGTGTGACTGACAGATCATTATCTGTGTGCTCTCCAGCATGTTATTGTGTGACTGACAGACCATTATCTGTGTGCTCTCCAGCATGTTATTGTGTTACTGACAGACCATTATCTGTGCTCTCCAGCATGTTATTGTGTGACTGACAGACCATTATCTGTGTGCTCTCCAGCATGTTATTGTGTGACTGACAGACCATTATCTGTGTGCTCTCCAGCATGTTATTGTGTGACCGACAGACCATTATCTGTGCTCTCCAGCATGTTATTGTGTGACTGACAGACCATTATCTGTGTGCTCTCCAGCATGTTATTGTGTGACTGACAGACCATTATCTGTGTGCTCTCCAGCATGTTATTGTGTGACTGACAGAACTAATTATGTGCTCTCTCCAGCATGTAATTGTGTGACTGACATAACATATCCTGTGTCTTCTACAGTTGGAAAGGTCTCGATGATCCTCTGCCTGGTGGTCATCTTCTTGGCAGTGATCATTATCTGGAGGACAAAGATTTGCCACTCATTGAGGCCCGTTTTCCCTGTGCCCACGTGAAGTGGACTTGACAGTTTTGTAGTTGAATCTAGTGGAGAAGGTGACACTGATGTTATATTATACCTCTCACTTCAGCCACTTAATCGTCCAGAGATTTCATCTCAAGACATCTGCTGCTAATGTTTGGTTATTGCCAGTAACACATTGGATCTGTGATCAGTATCTGGGAGTGCACCAGGGGTGGGATGGACATTGTCAGCGATGGTATGGACAGTTCCTGCTGAAGAGGACCAACCTGTATGACGTCCTCAGCAATTGTACAGACACTTTCCAGGGATTAATGATGTTTCACTGTATTGGAGGAAGACTTTTGTCTTTAGGGATATAGCGTCTCAGTAAGTAATTGGTCAGAGACGTCAGAATTTGTTTATGGTTATATGCTTCCGGAATAAAGCATCTACCTCACCTGCCGATATAGTAATATATAACATGCACGCATCTCTTACACAATATCATACCAATCCGTAAACCTCAGTATGTTTAATCAAGATACAAACAACAAAGCACCACTAATATGTAGCAAAAAGATTGATTTGTATAATTAAAGGAAAACTGTTACCTTATTATATACATTATGTATTTTTCTTTATATGAGCAGTAAAATGGAAATCATTCATAGGAAGAGTTAATATATTGTACTGTAATGTAACAGCATCCTAATGGTACATACACACGGTCAGATTTTCTTTCAGATTTGAACGATAACGATTTTAAAAATCGTTCAATCTTTCATATCTGAAAGAAGATCTGACCTGTGTGCCTATAACGATGAGCGTTCCCATTTGTCAGATAGCGATATCTGACATCTGATGTGTTTGCAGTCAGATTTGGTTGATTTTCATTCATTTTAATACTGTCAAAAATTGTTAGTAGTTCGTTGTTCAAATCGATCATCTGACAAATTGTTCATAGGGCCTGATTCAGACCCGGTCGCAAGCGCTATGCGCATGCGCACGACGGAGCCGGCTCCGTCGTGCGCATGTGCGAGACCCGGATAGCGACGGGCAATCTGTCGCTCCAGGTCTCGTACCAAAGGGGGCGTGCTGTCGATGTTGAGTGACAGCACGCCCCCTTTGGTGGGCGGACCGGGGGAGTGGCTGCCCAAACGGAGGCGTTCCCATGTGAATGCCTCCTTTTGGGGGTGGCCCCACTGACATCACAAGTGATGTCAGTGGGAGAGATTTCGGCTCTGTTAGAGCCGAAATCTCTCTGGGGCTTGCGGCAACGACACCCTACCACAAGGGTCTCGTCGCAAGCCCGATGGTTGCGATGGTCTTGACCATAGCGACCATCTTCCTGGCCGCTCGCTATAGCTGTGCTCTCTCCAGAACGGCCCTGATTCAGAGCGAACGCTCTGTCAGAGCGTCCGGCTCTGAATCAGGGCCATAGGGCCTGATTCAGAGCCGCTCGTAAGCGGCCTCTCGTTCGCTCCGAGCGATGTTTGCCCAACTGCGCATGCGTACGGATCGTTATACGCATGCGCGAACCAGTCAGTGCGGTCGAAATTCATGTGCTCGCAAAATAGCGAATGCCTGATAATTTGAGTGACAGAATGAGGCGTATGTGGGTGGTAACAGGGGAAGGTGCTTGAAAACGGGGAGTGGAGATCCGAACGCAGGCGTGCTTGAAGGTCAAAACGGGCATTTTATGGGTGTGCATAATTAAAACAGCAGCGTCATTAACGACGTCACTGGGTTATTTAATATCCAGAACTGCTCGCAAAATTGTGGTAGCAAAAACCAACCACAAGAATAGCGAGCAGTACATACCCTGGTCGATGTACTCGATTAATCTAATAAATAGCGGACATGACGTAGGATGCGAGCGGCCAGGTGGCGTAGTTTCTCAAAAAACGAGCGCAAGTTTTGTTCGCTCGTTCAGACCTAGAGGCGTGAACAGACCGCAAAGAGCGAACGGGTCATTGGAATAGCCACCCCTATTTTCTGGACGAGCGAGCGCTAATTGCGTCCGGCTCTGAATCAGGCCCATAGTTCATCTGACAAATCTGACCATGTGTATGCACCATAACATTGGTCCAGGCCAGTAGCAACAGCCCCACCTGCTGGATGTTCTATATAATGCATATATATATATATATATATATATATATATATATATATATATATATATTGTATATATATATATATATATATATATATATATACAGTTTATTACACAGGTTGAGTCTCCCATATCAAAATATTCCAAAATACTGAATATTCCGAAATACAGAATATTTTTAGCATGACTGAGATAGTGAAACCTTTGCTTTCTAATGGTTCAATGTACACAAACTTTGTTTAAGGCACACAATTATTAAAAATAGAGTATAAAATAACCTTCAGGCTGTGTGTATAAGGTGTATATGAAACATAAATGAATTTCATGTATGCACACAAACTTTTTTTGATGCACATTTTTTAAAATATTGTATAAAACTACCTGCAGGCTGTGTGTATAAAGTGTATATAATACATAAATGCATTCTGTGTTTAGATTTGGGTCCCATTCCCAAGATATTTAATTATGGTTTGCAAATATTCCTAAATATGGAATATTCCGATATCCAAAATACCCCTGGTCCCAAGCATTTTGGATATGGGAAACTCGACCCATAAATATATATATATATGTTTTCACCTGAGGACGAGGTTCCGCACCTCGAAACGTTGTGGAAATAAAAGTTTATTATATGCTTCAAAGTCCTGTAGGGCCGTGCAGGGCTCTAACCCCTTGTTGACGAACACATCACTAAGTATATTGCCTGACGGCAAAAGCACACAGGTAATTAGACATCTACAAGGAGTGTCGGTCCAACAACTCCGTGTGTGTGTGTTGTGTGTGTGTATATATATATATTGTCAAATGGGTACTTGAAGTGAGGATTCCAGACAGGTAGGTATTTATAGTAAAGCAGTGGCTTTTTAATAGCAGCAAACACTGCCTTAGCATACGTGAGGTTAGGCCGCACACATTCAGGCACAGAACATAAAATAAGCAAGCATACATAAAAGTCTCAGCACTCCTTGTGCTAATCAGGCAGCCACAATTTGGGCATGCTCTTCCAGCATAGCCCTTGTACCCTGGCACTACAACACTGTGTCCCTACTTCCTGGCTGCTACTCAGCTTCAGAGCAACGAGCACCAGGTGTGTGAGAGTTTTGAACCCTTCCTGGGCTCCAGTGATTATTCCTTCTGGGTCTGTGTAAATGTGAAAAACTGGAATTCCACACCTCCACTGCTAATGCAAAACACACAGGTTTCAGTGGCAAACGCAGGATTTCTAGAGGGGGGTTTCCAAATGCTTGATTTTAGAGTGAGTGTGGCCAGTCCATGAAGAGGGCAGAATTAGCACTTATCCAGCTTTAATATGCATCATACAAAGTATATTGTGTGTCATAATTCCAGCATATACAGGACCAGTGATCACAGTAAGCCATTAGATGCGGCAGTAGGGCCATCCATTCAGATGTGGGCACCATTCCAGAGCATTGGAGCAAGTCCGGGAGTCTGGGAGCAGCAGAAGAACCTAGCACTGCCCAGGACATATATGTACATATTGGGTTCTATAGCAACACATCCCTAACAGTGCATGGTTTCCAGATCTCCTAATTGGTGCACAGGTTATTTATTACTGGCTGTTTAAAGATCTACAGGTTGTGCTAATTATTTCATTTGTGATACTGAGAAGAACATGCAGCACTAGTAAAATTCTATTACATTACTTTTTCTATTGTGGTCATGGGGTGGGCTGGGAAGGAGGGTTTCCAGGCAGACGGAACCCCCCCCCCTGCGTTTGCCTATGGGTTTCACTCCAGCCTCCCTTGGAGGCAGCTGATTCCACTTGAATGTGGGCAATTCAGGTTAGAGACAACCCTTCTCACCACACATCCCCCCCCCCCTTCGCTTTTCCAAGCTTGGGGTAGCGCACATATTCCTTGGTGACAGCCGACACCCTTCAGTCTTCCTCTTGCAGACACTGGGTTGTACTGTTCCCGGCCACTCCATGGACAACGTATCTCTCAAAGAGCCAGTGCGACATCCGAGTGGTCTAGCGAGATGTACAGGGTCCAGACTTTCTTCTTGCCAGGGTTTGAGCAAGTTGACATGGCATATCTGCTCTGCATGTCTCCTTCCTGGCTTCCTGACATGGTAATTTATAGGTCCTACAGGTTCCACCACTCCGTAGGGCCCGTGCCAATGGGCAAACAACTTACTTTCTTGTGTCAGCACCAACACTAGAACTTTGTCCTCTGCATGAAACTTTCTGACCTGAGCTGTGGCCTCATAGGCTCGTTTCTGACGAGCTTGGGCCTCTATAAAGTTTTCTTGAACAATGGGCCCTATGTTATACAACCATTCATATAATTTTATAACGAACTCTACAACGTTCAGTTCCACTATTTTCTGCTGTTCCCAGCCTTTCTTCAAGATGTCTAGGACGCCTCTTGGTTGCCTTCCAAAGAGAAGCACAAAAAGACTAAACCCAGTTGAGGATTGGGGTACCTTACGTATGACAAACATGAGGTAAGGGAGTACTTCATCCCATTCCCATTTATTATCCAGGACAGCCCGGTGTATAATAAACTTTAAGGTCCTGTTAAATCTTTCCACCAACCCATCCGTCTGTTTGCATCCCAATATGATAGGATAAGGAAGCTTAGGACCAACCGTGGCGGCCACCTCATAAGCGCGCCCTTTTATGGTGAGGCTCACTCTTACTTGGGAAAAGTTTTCTGTGGATCCATGAACGCAGAGTACTTCAACTAACCCTGGCACCTTTTCCACTGCCCTGGACAGGACAACCTCTGAGATCAGGGTAAGCTCACTCCGAGTCTATAATAGCTGGGAATTCTCGGCTATTCAGTAACACAGTTTCCAACATTAAGGGGGTCTGGAATCCAGGGGTACCATCGTGCAAAAAGCAGGATAGTTAGGCCCATACTAGCAACCCCACACTCCATAGGCTCTGTTTTTCTTGGACAGTCCCGTCTTATTTGACCTGGCTCTCTGCACTCATAGCAAATGACCCTGGCATCTCCACTGGCGACTCCTTGAGGAGGGGTGACAGTCGGGGTCACTGTCATGGTGATAACCCCGCCTCTGTATGTATGTTACGGTACCTCTGGTGATAACTGTGCTGTCATGGATATAACCCCGCCTCTACATATATGTTACCTCTGGTGTTAACTGTGCTGTCATGGTAATAACTCCGCCTCTACATATATGTTACCTCTGGTGATAACAGTGCTGTCATGGTGATAACCCCGCCTCTGTATGTATGTTACCTCTGGTGATAACTGTGCTGTCATGGTAATAACCTCCCCTCTGTATGTATGTTACCTCTGGTAAGAACAGTGCTGTTATGGTGATAACCCCGCCTCTGTATGTATGTTACCTCTTTGTGATAACAGTGCTATCATGGTGATAACCCCACCTCTGCATGTATGTTACCTCTGGTGATAACAGTACTGTAATGGTGATAACCCCGCCTCTGTATGTATGTTACCTCTTTGTGATAACAGTGCTATCATGGTGATAACCCCACCTCTGCATGTATGTTACCTCTGGTGATAACAGCGCTGTCATGGTGATAACCCCGCCTCTGTATGTATGTTACCTCTGGTGATAACTGTGCTGTCATGGTGATAACCCCGCCTCTGTATGTATGTTACCTCTGGTGATAACAGTGCTATCATGGTGATAACTCCGCCTCTGTATGTATGTTACCTCTTTGTGATAACAGTGCCATCATGGTGATAACCCCGCCTCTGTATGTATGGTACCTCTGGTGATAACTGTGCTGTCATGGTGATAACCTCCCCTCTGTATGTATGTTACCTCTGGTGATAACAGTGCTGTCATGGTGATAACCCCGCATCTGTATGTATGTTACCTCTGGTGATAACAGTGCTGTCATGGAGATAACCCCGCCTCTGTATGTATGTTACCTCTGGTGATAACTGTGCTGTCATGGTGATAACCCCACCTCAGTATGTATGTTACCTCTGGTGATAACTGTGCTGTCATGGTGATAACCTCCCCTCTGTATGTATGTTACCTCTGGTGATAACAGTGCTGTCATGGTGATAACCCCGCCTCTGTATGTATGTTACCACTGGTGAAAACAGTGCTGTCATGGTGATAACCCCGCCTCTGTATGTATGTTACCTCTGGTGATAACTGTGCTGTCATGGTGATAACCTCCCCTCTGTATGTATGTTACCTCTGGTGATAACTGTGCTGTCATGGTGATAACGCCGCCTCTGTATGTATGTTACCTCTGGTGATAACTGTGCTGTCATGGTGATAACCCCGCCTCTGTATGTATGTTACCTCTGGTGATAACTGCTGTCATGGTGATAACCTCCCCTCTGTATGTATGTTACCTCTGGTGATAACAGTGCTGTCATGGTGATAACCCCGCCTCTGTATGTATGTTACCTCTGGTGATAACAGCGCTGTCATGGTGATAACCCCGCCTCTGTATGTATGTTACCTCTGGTGATAACTGTGCTGTCATGGTGATAACCTCCCCCCTGTATGTATGTTACCTCTGGTGATAACAGTGCTGTCATGGTGATAACCCCGCCTCTGTATGTATGTTACCTCTGGTGATAACTGTGCTGTCATGGTGATAACCTCCCCTCTGTATGTATGTTACCTCTGGTGATAACTGTGCTGTCATGGTGATAACCCCGCCTCTGAATGTATGTTACCTCTGGTGATAACTGTGTTGCCATGGAGATAACCTCCCCTCTGTATGTATGTTACCTCTGGTCGTAACAGTGCTGTCATGGTGATAACCCCACCTCTGTATGTATTTTAGCCCTGGTGATAACTGTGCTGCCATGGAGATAACCTCCCCTCTGTATGTATGTTACCTCTGGTGATAACTGTGCTGTAAAGGTGATAACCCCGCCTCTGTATGTATGTTACCTCTGGTCGTAACAGTGCTGTCATGGTGATAACCCCGCCTCTGTATGTATGTTACCCCTGGTGATAACTGTGCTGCCATGGAGATGTATTTTACCCCTGGTGATAACTGTGCTGTCATGGTGATAACCCCGCCTCTGTATGTATGTTACCCCTGGTGATAACTGTGCTGCCATGGAGATAACCCTGCCTCTGTATGTATGTTACCCCTGGTGATATCTGTGCTGTCATGGTGATAACCCCGCCTCTGTATGTATGTTACCTCTGGTGATAACTGTGCTGCCATGGAGATAACCCCGCCTCTGTATGTATGTTACCTCTGGTGATAACTGTGCTGTCATGGTGATAACCCTGTCTCTGTATGTATGTTACCTCTGGTGATAACAGTGTTGTCATGGTGATAACCCCACCTCTGTATGTATTTTACCCCTGGTGATAACTGTGCTGCCATGGAGATAACCCCGCCTCTGTATGTATGTTACCTGTGGTGATAACTGTGTTGCCATGGAGATAACCCCACCTCTGTATGTATGTTACCGCTGGTGATATCTGTGCTGTCATGGTGATAACCCCGCCTCTGTATGTATGTTACCTCTGGTGATAACTGTGCTGTCATGGTGATAACCCCGCCTCTGTATGTATGTTACCCCTGGTGATAACTGTGCTGCCATGGAGATAACCCCGCCTCTGTATGTATGTTACCTCTGGTGATAACAGTGTTTTCATGGTGATAACCCCACCTCTGTATGTATTTTACCCCTGGAGATAACTGTGCTGCCATGGAGATAACCCCGCCTCTGTATGTATGTTACCTGTGGTGATAACTGTGCTGCCATGGAGATAACCCCGCCTCTGTATGTATGTTACCTCTGGTGATAACTGTGCTGCCATGGTGATAACCTCCCACTGTATCTATGTTACCTCTGGTGATAACTGTGCTGTCATGGAGATAACCCCGCCTCTGTATGTATGTATTTTACCCCTGGTGATAACTGTGCTGTCATGGTAATAACCCCGCCTCTGTATGTATTTTACCACTGGTGATAACTGTGCTGTTATGGTGATAACCCCGCCTCTGTATGTATGTTACCTCTTTGTGATAACAGTGCTATCATGGTGATAACCCCGCCTCTGCATGTATGTTACCTCTGGTGATAACAGTACTGTAATGGTGATAACCCCGCCTCTGTAAGTATGTTACCTCTTTGTGATAACAGTGCTATCATGGTGATAACCCCGCCTCTGTATGTATGGTACCTCTGGTGATAACTGTGCTGTCATGGTGATAACCTCCCCTCTGTATGTATGTTACCTCTGGTGATAACAGTGCTGTCATGGTGATAACCCCGCCTCTGTATGTATGTTACCTCTGGTGATAACAGTGCTGTCATGGTGATAACCCCGCCTCTGTATGTATGTTACCTCTGGTGATAACTGTGCTGTCATGGTGATAACCCCGCCTCAGTATGTATGTTACCTCTGGTGATAACTGTGCTGTCATGGTGATAACCTCCCCTCTGTATGTATGTTACCTCTGGTGATAACTGTGCTGTCATGGTGATAACCCCGCCTCTGTATGTATGTTACCTCTGGTGATAACAGTGCTGTCATGGTGATAACCCCGCCTCTGTATGTATGTTACCTCTGGTGATAACTGTGCTGTCATGGCGATAACCTCCCCTCTGTATGTATGTTACCTCTGGTGATAACTGTGCTGTCATGGTGATAACCCCGCCTCTGTATGTATGTTACCTCTGTTGATAACTGTGCTGTCATGGTGATAACCCCGCCTATGTATGTATGTTACCTCTGGTGATAACTGTGCTGTCATGGTGATAACCTCCCCTCTGTATGTATGTTACCTCTGGTGATAACAGTGCTGTCATGGTGATAACCCCGCCTCTGTATGTATGTTACCTCTGGTGATAACTGTGCTGTCATGGTGATAACCCCGCCTCTGTATGAATGTTACCTCTGGTGATAACCCCGCCTCTGTATGAATGTTACCTCTGGTGATAACTGTGCTGTCATGGTGATAACCCCGCCTCTGTATGTATGTTACCTCTGGTGATAACTGTGCTGTCATGGTGATAACCTCCCCTCTGTATGTATGTTACCTCTGGTGACAACTGTGCTGTCATGGTGATAACCCCGCCTCTGAATGTATGTTACCTCTGGTGATAACTGTGCTGTCATGGTGATAACCCCACCTCTGTATGTATGTTACCTCTGGTGATAACAGTGCTGTCATGGTAATAACCCCGCCTCTGTATGTATGTTACCTCTGGTGATAACTGTGCTGCCATGGAGATAACCTCCCCTCTGTATGTATGTTACCTCTGGTCGTAACAGTGCTGTCATGGTGATAACCCCACCTCTGTATGTATTTTAGCCCTGGTGATAACTGTGCTGCCATGGAGATAACCTCCCCTCTGTATGTATGTTACCTCTGGTGATAACTGTGCTGCCATGGTGATAACCTCCCTCTGTATGTATGTTAACTCTGGTGATAACTGTGCTGTAAAGGTGATAACCCCGCCTCTGTATGTATGTTACCTCTGGTCGTAACAGTGCTGTCATGGTGATAACCCCGCCACTGTATGTATGTTACCCCTGGTGATAACTGTGCTGCCATGGAGATGTATTTTACCCCTGGTGATAACTGTGCTGTCATGGTGATAACCCCACCTCTGTATGTATGTTACCCCTGGTGATAACTGTGCTGCCATGGAGATAACCCCGCCTCTGTATGTATGTTACCCCTGGTGATATCTGTGCTGTCATGGTGATAACCCCGCCTCTGTATGTATGTTACCTCTGGTGATAACTGTGCTGCCATGGATGTAACCCCGCCTCTGTATGTATGTTACCCCTGGTGATAACTGTGCTGCCATGGAGATAACCCCGCCTCTGTATGTATGTTACCTCTGGTGATAACTGTGCTGTCATGGTGATAACCCCGCGTCTGTATGTATGGTACCTCTGGTGATAACTGTGCTGTCATGGTGATAACCTCCCCTCTGTATGTATGTTACCTCTGGTGATAACTGTGCTGTCATGGTGATAACCCCGCCTCTGAATGTATGTTACCTCTGGTGATAACTGTGCTGTCATGGTGATAACCCCACCTCTGTATGTATGTTACCTCTGGTGATAACAGTGCTGTCATGGTAATAACCCCGCCTATGTATGTATGTTACCTCTGGTGATAACTGTGCTGCCATGGAGATAACCTCCCCTCTGTATGTATGTTACCTCTGGTGATAACTGTGCTGTCATGGTGATAACCTCCCCTCTGTATGTATGTTACCTCTGGTGATAACAGTGCTGTCATGGTGATAACCCCGCCTCTGTATGTATGTTACCTCTGGTGATAACAGTGCTGTCATGGTGATAACCCCGCCTCTGTATGTATGTTACCTCTGGTGATAACTGTGCTGTCATGGTGATAACCTCCCCTCTGTATGTATGTTACCTCTGGTGATAACTGTACTGTCATGGTGACAACCCCCGCCTCTGTATGTATGTTACCTCTGGTGATAACTGTGCTGTCATGGTGATAACCCCGCCTCTGTATGTATGTTACCTCTGGTGATAACAGTGCTGTCATGGTAATAACCCCGCCTCTGTATGTATGTTACCTCTGGTGATAACTGTGCTGCCATGGAGATAACCTCCCCTCTGTATGTATGTTACCTCTGGTCGTAACAGTGCTGTCATGGTGATAACCCCACCTCTGTATGTATTTTACCCCTGGTGATAACTGTGCTGCCATGGAGATAACCTCCCTTCTGTATGTATGTTACCTCTGGTGATAACTGTGCTGCCATGGTGATAACCTCCCTCTGTATGTATGTTACCTCTGATGATAACTGTGCTGTAATGGTGATAACCCCGCCTCTGTATGTATGTTATCTCTGGTCGTAACAGTGCTGTCATGGTGATAACCCCGCCTCTGTATGTATGTTACCCCTGGTGATAACTGTGCTGCCATGGAGATGTATTTTACCCCTGGTGATAACTGTGCTGTCATGGTGATAACCCCGCCTCTGTATGTATGTTACCCATGGTGATAAATGTGCTGCCATGGAGATAACCCTGCCTCTGTATGTAGTTTACCCCTGGTGATAACTGTGCTGCCATGGAGATAACCCCGCCTCTGTATGTATGTTACCCCTGGTGATATCTGTGCTGTCATGGTGATAACCCCGCCACTGTATGTATGTTACCTCTGGTGATAACTGTGCTGCCATGGAGATAACCCCGCCTCTGTATGTATGTTACCTCTGGTGATAACTGTGCTGTCATGGTGATAACCCTGTCTCTGTATGTATGTTACCTCTGGTGATAACTGTGCTGCCATGGAGGTAACCCCTCCTATGTATGTATGTTACCTGTGGTGATAACTGTGCTGCCATGGTGATAACCCCGCCTCTGTATGTATGTTACCTCTGGTGATAACTGTGCTGTCATGGTGATAACCCCGCCTCTGTATGTATGTTACCTCTGGTGATAACTGTGCTGTCATGGTGATAACCTCCCTCTGTATGTATGTTACCTCTGGTGATAACTGTGCTGTCGTGGTAATAACCCTGCCTCTGTATGTATGTTACCTCTGGTGATAACTGTGCTGTCATGGTGATAACCTCCCCTCTGTATGTATGTTACCTCTGGTGATAACTGTGCTGTCATGGTGATAACCCCGCCTCTGTATGTATGTTACCTATGGTGATAACTGTGCTGTCATGGTGATAACCCCGCCTTTGTATGTATGTTACCTCTGGTGATAACTGTGCTGTCATGGTAATAAACCCGCCTCTGTATGTATGTTACCTCTGGTGATAACTGTGCTGTCATGGTGATAACCCCGCCACTGTATGTATGTTACCTCTGGTGATAACTGTGCTGTCATGGTGATAACCCTGCCTCTGTATGTATGTTACCTTTGGTGATAACTGTGCTGTCATGGTGATAACCCCGCCTCTGTATGTATTTTACCCCTGGTGATAACTGTGCTGCCATGGAGATAACCTCCCCTCTGTATGTATGTTACCTCTGGTGATAACTGTGCTGCCATGGTGATAACCTCCCTCTGTATGTATGTTACCTCTGGTGATAACTGTGCTGTAATGGTGATAACCCCGCCTCTGTATGTATGTTACCTCTGGTCGTAACAGTGCTGTCATGGTGATAACCCCGCCTCTGTATGTATGTTACCCATGGTGATAAATGTGCTGCCATGGAGATAACCCTGCCTCTGTATTTAGTTTAACCCTGGTGATAACTGTGCTGCCATGGAGATAACCCCGCCTCTGTATGTATGTTACCCCTGGTGATAACTGTGCTGTCATGGTGATAACCCCGCCTCTGTATGTATGTTACCTCTGGTGATAACTGTGCTGCCATGGAGATAACCCCGCCTCTGTATGTATGTTACCTCTGGTGATAACTGTGCTGTCATGGTGATAACCCCGTCTCTGTATGTATGTTACCTCTGGTGATAACAGTGTTGTCATGGTGATAACCCCGCCTCTGTATGTATTTTACCCCTAGTTATAACTGTGCTGCCATGGAGATAACCCCGCCTCTGTATGTATGTTACCTGTGGTGATAACTGTGTTGCCATGGAGATAACCCCACCTCTGTATGTATGTTACCCCTGGTGATATCTGTGCTGTCATGGTGATAACCCCGCCTCTGTATGTATGTTACCTCTGGTGATAACTGTGCTGTCATGGTGATAACCCCGCCTCTGTATGTATGTTACCCCTGGTGATAACTGTGCTGCCATGGAGATAACCCCGCCTCTGTATGTATGTTACCTCTGGTGATAACAGTGTTTTCATGGTGATAACCCCACCTCTGTATGTATTTTACCCCTGGTGATAACTGTGCTGCCATGGAGATAACCCCGCCTCTGTATGTATGTTACCTGTGGTGATAACTGTGCTGCCATGGAGATAACCCCGCCTCTGTATGTATGTTACCTCTGGTGATAACTGTGCTGCCATGGTGATAACCTCCCTCTGTATGTATGTTACCTCTGGTGATAACTGTGCTGCCATGGTGATAACCTCCCTCTGTATGTATGTTACCTCTGGTGATAACTGTGCAGTAAAGGTGATAACCCCGCCTCTGTATGTATGTTACCTCTGGTCGTAACAGTGCTGTCATGGTGATAACCCCACCTCTGTATGTATGTTACCCCTGGTGATAACTGTGCTGCCATGGAGATGTATTTTACCCCTGGTGATAACTGTGCTGTCATGGTGATAACCCCGCCTCTGTATGTATGTTACCCCTGGTGATATCTGTGCTGTCATGGTGATAACCCCGCCTCTGTATGTATGTTACCTCTGGTGATAACTGTGCTGCCATGGAGATAACCCCGCCTCTGTATGTATGTTACATCTGGTGATAACTGTGCTGTCATGGTGATAACCCTGTCTCTGTATGTATGTTACCTCTGGTGATAACAGTGTTGTCATGGTGATAACCCTGCCTCTGTATGTATTTTACCCATGGTTATAACTGTGCTGCCATGGAGATAACCCCGCCTCTGTATGTATGTTACCTGTGGTGATAACTGTGTTGCCATGGAGATAACCCCACCTCTGTATGTATGTTACCCCTGGTGATATCTGTGCTGTCATGGTGATAACCCCGCCTCTGTATGTATGTTACCTCTGGTGATAACTGTGCTGTCATGGTGATAACCCCGCCTCTGTATGTATGTTACCCCTGGTGATAACTGTGCTGCCATGGAGATAACCCCGCCTCTGTATGTATGTTACCTCTGGTTATAACAGTGTTTTCATGGTGATAACCCCACCTCAGTATGTATGTTACCTCTGGTGATAACTGTGCTGTCATGGTGATAACCTCCCCTCTGTATGTATGTTACCTCTGGTGATAACAGTGCTGTCATGGTGATAACCCCGCCTCTGTATGTATGTTACCACTGGTGAAAACAGTGCTGTCATGGTGATAACCCCGCATCTGTATGTATGTTACCTCTGGTGATAACAGTGCTGTCATGGAGATAACCCCGCCTCTGTATGTATGTTACCTCTGGTGATAACTGTGCTGTCATGGTGATAACCTCCCCTCTGTATGTATGTTACCTCTGGTGATAACAGTGCTGTAATGGTGATAACCCCGCCTCTGTATGTATGTTACCACTGGTGAAAACAGTGCTGTCATGGTGATAACCCCGCCTCTGTATGTATGTTACCTCTGGTGATAACTGTGCTGTCATGGTGATAACCTCCCCTCTGTATGTATGTTACCTCTGGTGATAACTGTGCTGTCATGGTGATAACGCCGCCTCTGTATGTATGTTACCTCTGGTGATAACTGTGCTGTCATGGTGATAACCCCGCCTCTGTATGTATGTTACCTCTGGTGATAACTGTGCTGTCATGGTGATAACCTCCCCTCTGTATGTATGTTACCTCTGGTGATAACAGTGCTGTCATGGTGATAACCCCGCCTCTGTATGTATGTTACCTCTGGTGATAACAGCGCTGTCATGGTGATAACCCCGCCTCTGTATGTATGTTACCTCTGGTGATAACTGTGCTGTCATGGTGATAACCCCGCCTCTGTATGTATGTTACCTCTGGTGATAACTGTGCTGTCATGGTGATAACCCCGCCTCTGTATGTATGTTACCTCTGGTGATAACTGTGCTGTCATGGTGATAACCTCCCCCCTGTATGTATGTTACCTCTGGTGATAACAGTGCTGTCATGGTGATAACCCCGCCTCTGTATGTATGTTACCTCTGGTGATAACTGTGCTGTCATGGTGATAACCTCCCCTCTGTATGTATGTTACCTCTGGTGATAACTGTGCTGTCATGGTGATAACCCCGCCTCTGAATGTATGTTACCTCTGGTGATAACTGTGCTGTCATGGTGATAACCCCACCTCTGTATGTATGTTACCTCTAGTGATAACAGTGCTGTCATGGTAATAACCCCGCCTCTGTATGTATGTTACCTCTGGTGATAACTGTGTTGCCATGGAGATAACCTCCCCTCTGTATGTATGTTACCTCTGGTCGTAACAGTGCTGTCATGGTGATAACCCCACCTCTGTATGTATTTTAGCCCTGGTGATAACTGTGCTGCCATGGAGATAACCTCCCCTCTGTATGTATGTTACCTCTGGTGATAACTGTGCTGTAAAGGTGATAACCCCGCCTCTGTATGTATGTTACCTCTGGTCGTAACAGTGCTGTCATGGTGATAACCCCGCCTCTGTATGTATGTTACCCCTGGTGATAACTGTGCTGCCATGGAGATGTATTTTACCCCTGGTGATAACTGTGCTGTCATGGTGATAACCCCGCCTCTGTATGTATGTTACCCCTGGTGATAACTGTGCTGCCATGGAGATAACCCTGCCTCTGTATGTATGTTACCCTTGGTGATATCTGTGCTGTCATGGTGATAACCCCGCCTCTGTATGTATGTTACCTCTGGTGATAACTGTGCTGCCATGGAGATAACCCCGCCTCTGTATGTATGTTACCTCTGGTGATAACTGTGCTGTCATGGTGATAACCCTGTCTCTGTATGTATGTTACCTCTGGTGATAACAGTGTTGTCATGGTGATAACCCCACCTCTGTATGTATTTTACCCCTGGTGATAACTGTGCTGCCATGGAGATAACCCCGCCTCTGTATGTATGTTACCTGTGGTGATAACTGTGTTGCCATGGAGATAACCCCACCTCTGTATGTATGTTACCGCTGGTGATATCTGTGCTGTCATGGTGATAACCCCGCCTCTGTATGTATGTTACCTCTGGTGATAACTGTGCTGTCATGGTGATAACCCCGCCTCTGTATGTATGTTACCCCTGGTGATAACTGTGCTGCCATGGAGATAACCCCGCCTCTGTATGTATGTTACCTCTGGTGATAACAGTGTTTTCATGGTGATAACCCCACCTCTGTATGTATTTTACCCCTGGAGATAACTGTGCTGCCATGGAGATAACCCCGCCTCTGTATGTATGTTACCTGTGGTGATAACTGTGCTGCCATGGAGATAACCCCGCCTCTGTATGTATGTTACCTCTGGTGATAACTGTGCTGCCATGGTGATAACCTCCCACTGTATCTATGTTACCTCTGGTGATAACTGTGCTGTCATGGAGATAACCCCGCCTCTGTATGTATGTATTTTACCCCTGGTGATAACTGTGCTGTCATGGTAATAACCCCGCCTCTGTATGTATTTTACCACTGGTGATAACTGTGCTGTTATGGTGATAACCCCGCCTCTGTATGTATGTTACCTCTTTGTGATAACAGTGCTATCATGGTGATAACCCCGCCTCTGCATGTATGTTACCTCTGGTGATAACAGTACTGTAATGGTGATAACCCCGCCTCTGTATGTATGTTACCTCTTTGTGATAACAGTGCTATCATGGTGATAACCCCGCCTCTGTATGTATGGTACCTCTGGTGATAACTGTGCTGTCATGGTGATAACCTCCCCTCTGTATGTATGTTACCTCTGGTGATAACAGTGCTGTCATGGTGATAACCCCGCCTCTGTATGTATGTTACCTCTGGTGATAACAGTGCTGTCATGGTGATAACCCCGCCTCTGTATGTATGTTACCTCTGGTGATAACTGTGCTGTCATGGTGATAACCCCGCCTCAGTATGTATGTTACCTCTGGTGATAACTGTGCTGTCATGGTGATAACCTCCCCTCTGTATGTATGTTACCTCTGGTGATAACTGTGCTGTCATGGTGATAACCCCGCCTCTGTATGTATGTTACCTCTGGTGATAACAGTGCTGTCATGGTGATAACCCCGCCTCTGTATGTATGTTACCTCTGGTGATAACTGTGCTGTCATGGCGATAACCTCCCCTCTGTATGTATGTTACCTCTGGTGATAACTGTGCTGTCATGGTGATAACCCCGCCTCTGTATGTATGTTACCTCTGTTGATAACTGTGCTGTCATGGTGATAACCCCGCCTATGTATGTATGTTACCTCTGGTGATAACTGTGCTGTCATGGTGATAACCTCCCCTCTGTATGTATGTTACCTCTGGTGATAACAGTGCTGTCATGGTGATAACCCCGCCTCTGTATGTATGTTACCTCTGGTGATAACTGTGCTGTCATGGTGATAACCCCGCCTCTGTATGAATGTTACCTCTGGTGATAACCCCGCCTCTGTATGAATGTTACCTCTGGTGATAACTGTGCTGTCATGGTGATAACCCCGCCTCTGTATGTATGTTACCTCTGGTGATAACTGTGCTGTCATGGTGATAACCTCCCCTCTGTATGTATGTTACCTCTGGTGACAACTGTGCTGTCATGGTGATAACCCCGCCTCTGAATGTATGTTACCTCTGGTCGTAACAGTGCTGTCATGGTGATAACCCCACCCCTGTATGTATTTTAGCCCTGGTGATAACTGTGCTGCCATGGAGATAACCTCCCCTCTGTATGTATGTTACCTCTGGTGATAACTGTGCTGCCATGGTGATAACCTCCCTCTGTATGTATGTTAACTCTGGTGATAACTGTGCTGTAAAGGTGATAACCCCGCCTCTGTATGTATGTTACCTCTGGTCGTAACAGTGCTGTCATGGTGATAACCCCGCCACTGTATGTATGTTACCCCTGGTGATAACTGTGCTGCCATGGAGATGTATTTTACCCCTGGTGATAACTGTGCTGTCATGGTGATAACCCCACCTCTGTATGTATGTTACCCCTGGTGATAACTGTGCTTCCATGGAGATAACCCCGCCTCTGTATGTATGTTACCCCTGGTGATATCTGTGCTGTCATGGTGATAACCCCGCCTCTGTATGTATGTTACCTCTGGTGATAACTGTGCTGCCATGGATGTAACCCCGCCTCTGTATGTATGTTACCCCTGGTGATAACTGTGCTGCCATGGAGATAACCCCGCCTCTGTATGTATGTTACCTCTGGTGATAACTGTGCTGTCATGGTGATAACCCCGCCTCTGTATGTATGGTACCTCTGGTGATAACTGTGCTGTCATGGTGATAACCTCCCCTCTGTATGTATGTTACCTCTGGTGATAACTGTGCTGTCATGGTGATAACCCCGCCTCTGAATGTATGTTACCTCTGGTGATAACTGTGCTGTCATGGTGATAACCCCACCTCTGTATGTATGTTACCTCTGGTGATAACAGTGCTGTCATGGTAATAACCCCGCCTATGTATGTATGTTACCTCTGGTGATAACTGTGCTGCCATGGAGATAACCTCCCCTCTGTATGTATGTTACCTCTGGTGATAACTGTGCTGTCATGGTGATAACCTCCCCTCTGTATGTATGTTACCTCTGGTGATAACAGTGCTGTCATGGTGATAACCCCGCCTCTGTATGTATGTTACCTCTGGTGATAACAGTGCTGTCATGGTGATAACCCCGCCTCTGTATGTATGTTACCTCTGGTGATAACTGTGCTGTCATGGTGATAACCTCCCCTCTGTATGTATGTTACCTCTGGTGATAACTGTACTGTCATGGTGACAACCCCCGCCTCTGTATGTATGTTACCTCTGGTAATAACTGTGCTGTCATGGTGATAACCCCGCCTCTGTATGTATGTTACCTCTGGTGATAACAGTGCTGTCATGGTAATAACCCCGCCTCTGTATGTATGTTACCTCTGGTGATAACTGTGCTGCCATGGAGATAACCTCCCCTCTGTATGTATGTTACCTCTGGTCGTAACAGTGCTGTCATGGTGATAACCCCACCTCTGTATGTATTTTACCCCTGGTGATAACTGTGCTGCCATGGAGATAACCTCCCTTCTGTATGTATGTTACCTCTGGTGATAACTGTGCTGCCATGGTGATAACCTCCCTCTGTATGTATGTTACCTCTGATGATAACTGTGCTGTAATGGTGATAACCCCGCCTCTGTATGTATGTTATCTCTGGTCGTAACAGTGCTGTCATGGTGATAACCCCGCCTCTGTATGTATGTTACCCCTGGTGATAACTGTGCTGCCATGGAGATGTATTTTACCCCTGGTGATAACTGTGCTGTCATGGTGATAACCCCGCCTCTGTATGTATGTTACCCATGGTGATAAATGTGCTGCCATGGAGATAACCCTGCCTCTGTATGTAGTTTACCCCTGGTGATAACTGTGCTGCCATGGAGATAACCCCGCCTCTGTATGTATGTTACCCCTGGTGATATCTGTGCTGTCATGGTGATAACCCCGCCACTGTATGTATGTTACCTCTGGTGATAACTGTGCTGCCATGGAGATAACCCCGCCTCTGTATGTATGTTACCTCTGGTGATAACTGTGCTGTCATGGTGATAACCCTGTCTCTGTATGTATGTTACCTCTGGTGATAACTGTGCTGCCATGGAGGTAACCCCTCCTATGTATGTATGTTACCTGTGGTGATAACTGTGCTGCCATGGTGATAACCCCGCCTCTGTATGTATGTTACCTCTGGTGATAACTGTGCTGTCATGGTGATAACCCCGCCTCTGTATGTATGTTACCTCTGGTGATAACTGTGCTGTCATGGTGATAACCTCCCTCTGTATGTATGTTACCTCTGGTGATAACTGTGCTGTCGTGGTAATAACCCCGCCTCTGTATGTATGTTACCTCTGGTGATAACTGTGCTGTCATGGTGATAACCTCCCCTCTGTATGTATGTTACCTCTGGTGATAACTGTGCTGTCATGGTGATAACCCCGCCTCTGTATGTATGTTACCTATGGTGATAACTGTGCTGTCATGGTGATAACCCCGCCTTTGTATGTATGTTACCTCTGGTGATAACTGTGCTGTCATGGTAATAAACCCGACTCTGTATGTATGTTACCTCTGGTGATAACTGTGCTGTCATGGTGATAACCCCGCCACTGTATGTATGTTACCTCTGGTGATAACTGTGCTGTCATGGTGATAACCCTGCCTCTGTATGTATGTTACCTTTGGTGATAACTGTGCTGTCATGGTGATAACCCCGCCTCTGTATGTATGTTACCTCTGGTGATAACTGTGCTGCCATGGAGGTAACCCCGCCTCTCTGTATGTATGTTACCTGTGGTGATAACTGTGCTGTCATGGTGATAACCCTGCCTCTGTATGTATGTTACCTCTGGTGATAACTGTGCTGTCATGGTGATAACCCCGCCTCTGTATGTATGTTACCTCTGGTGATAACTGTGCTGTCATGGTGATAACCCCGCCTCTGTATGTATGTTACCTCTGGTGATAACTGTGCTGTCATGGTGATAACCCCGCCTCTGTATGTATGTTACCTCTGGTGATAACTGTGCTGTCATGGAGATAACCCCGCCTCTGTATGTATTTTACCCCTGGTGATAACTGTGCTGTCATGGTAATAACCCCGCCACTGTATGTATGTTACCTCTGGTGATAACTGTGTTGTCATGGAGATAACCCTGCCTCTGTATGTATGTTACCTCTGGTGATAACTGTGCTGCCATGGAGATAACCCTGTCTCTGTATGTATGTTACCTCTGGTGATAACTGTGCAGTCATGGTGATAACCCTGTCTCTGTATGTATGTTACCTCTGATGATAACAGTGTTGTCATGGTGATAACCCCACCTCTGTATGTATGTTACCTCTGGTTGTAACAGTGCTGTCATGGTGATAACCCCGCCTCTGTATGTATTTTACCCCTGGTTATAACTGTGCTGTCATGGTGATAACCCCGCCTCTGTATGTATGTTACCTCTGGTGATAACTGTGCTGTCATGGTGATAACCCCACCTCTGTATGTATGTTACCTGTGGTGATAACTGTGCTGTCATGGTGATAACCCCGCCTCTGTATGTATGTTACCTCTGGTGATAACTGTGCTGTCATGGTGATAACCCCGCCTATGTATGTATGTTACCTCTGGTGATAACTGTGCTGTCATGGAGATAACCCTGTCTCTGTATGTATGTTACCTCTGATGATAACAGTGTTGTCATGGTGATAACCCCGCCTCTGTATGTATGTTACCTCTGGTGAAAACAGCGCTGTCATGGTGATAACCCCGCCTCTGTATGTATGTTACCTCTGGTGATAACTGTGCTGTCATGGTGATAACCCCGCCTCTATGAATGTTACCTCTGGTGATAACCCCGCCTCTGTATGAATGTTACCTCTGGTGATAACTGTGCTGTCATGGTGATAACCCCGCCTCTGTATGTATGTTACCTCTGGTGATAACTGTACTGTCATGGTGATAACCCCCGCCTCTGTATGTATGTTACCTCTGGTGATAACTGTGCTGTCATGGTGATAACCCCACCTCTGTATGTATGTTACCTCTGGTGATAACTGTGCTGCCATGGAGATAACCTCCCCTCTGTATGTATGTTACCTCTGGTGATAACTGTGCTGTCATGGTGATAACCCCGCCTCTGTATGTATGTTACCCCTGGTGATAACTGTGCTGCCATGGAGATAACCCCGCCTCTGTATGTATGTTACCTCTGGTGATAACTGTGCTGCCATGGAGATAACCTCCCCTCTGTATGTATGTTACCTCTGGTCTTAACAGTGCTGTCATGGTGATAACCCCACCTCTGTATGTATTTTACCCCTGGTGATAACTGTGCTGCCATGGAGATAACCTCCCCTCTGTATGTATGTTACCTCTGGTGATAACTGTGCTGTCATGGTGATAACCCCACCTCTGAATGTATGTTACCTCTGGTGATAACTGTGCTGTCATGGTGATAACCCCACCTCTGTATGTATGTTACCTCTAGTGATAACAGTGCTGTCATGGTAATAACCCCGCCTCTGTATGTATGTTACCTCTGGTGATAACTGTGTTGCCATGGAGATAACCTCCCCTCTGTATGTATGTTACCTCTGGTCGTAACAGTGCTGTCATGGTGATAACCCCACCTCTGTATGTATTTTAGCCCTGGTGATAACTGTGCTGCCATGGAGATAACCTCCCCTCTGTATGTATGTTACCTCTGGTGATAACTGTGCTGTAAAGGTGATAACCCCGCCTCTGTATGTATGTTACCTCTGGTCGTAACAGTGCTGTCATGGTGATAACCCCGCCTCTGTATGTATGTTACCCCTGGTGATAACTGTGCTGCCATGGAGATGTATTTTACCCCTGGTGATAACTGTGCTGTCATGGTGATAACCCCGCCTCTGTATGTATGTTACCCCTGGTGATAACTGTGCTGCCATGGAGATAACCCTGCCTCTGTATGTATGTTACCCCTGGTGATATCTGTGCTGTCATGGTGATAACCCCGCCTCTGTATGTATGTTACCTCTGGTGATAACTGTGCTGCCATGGAGATAACCCCGCCTCTGTATGTATGTTACCTCTGGTGATAACTGTGCTGTCATGGTGATAACCCTGTCTCTGTATGTATGTTACCTCTGGTGATAACAGTGTTGTCATGGTGATAACCCCACCTCTGTATGTATTTTACCCCTGGTGATAACTGTGCTGCCATGGAGATAACCCCGCCTCTGTATGTATGTTACCTGTGGTGATAACTGTGTTGCCATGGAGATAACCCCACCTCTGTATGTATGTTACCGCTGGTGATATCTGTGCTGTCATGGTGATAACCCCGCCTCTGTATGTATGTTACCTCTGGTGATAACTGTGCTGTCATGGTGATAACCCCGCCTCTGTATGTATGTTACCCCTGGTGATAACTGTGCTGCCATGGAGATAACCCCGCCTCTGTATGTATGTTACCTCTGGTGATAACAGTGTTTTCATGGTGATAACCCCACCTCTGTATGTATTTTACCCCTGGAGATAACTGTGCTGCCATGGAGATAACCCCGCCTCTGTATGTATGTTACCTGTGGTGATAACTGTGCTGCCATGGAGATAACCCCGCCTCTGTATGTATGTTACCTCTGGTGATAACTGTGCTGCCATGGTGATAACCTCCCACTGTATCTATGTTACCTCTGGTGATAACTGTGCTGTCATGGAGATAACCCCGCCTCTGTATGTATGTATTTTACCCCTGGTGATAACTGTGCTGTCATGGTAATAACCCCGCCTCTGTATGTATTTTACCACTGGTGAACTGTGCTGTTATGGTGATAACCCCGCCTCTGTATGTATGTTACCTCTTTGTGATAACAGTGCTATCATGGTGATAACCCCGCCTCTGCATGTATGTTACCTCTGGTGATAACAGTACTGTAATGGTGATAACCCCGCCTCTGTATGTATGTTACCTCTTTGTGATAACAGTGCTATCATGGTGATAACCCCGCCTCTGTATGTATGGTACCTCTGGTGATAACTGTGCTGTCATGGTGATAACCTCCCCTCTGTATGTATGTTACCTCTGGTGATAACAGTGCTGTCATGGTGATAACCCCGCCTCTGTATGTATGTTACCTCTGGTGATAACAGTGCTGTCATGGTGATAACCCCGCCTCTGTATGTATGTTACCTCTGGTGATAACTGTGCTGTCATGGTGATAACCCCGCCTCAGTATGTATGTTACCTCTGGTGATAACTGTGCTGTCATGGTGATAACCTCCCCTCTGTATGTATGTTACCTCTGGTGATAACTGTGCTGTCATGGTGATAACCCCGCCTCTGTATGTATGTTACCTCTGGTGATAACAGTGCTGTCATGGTGATAACCCCGCCTCTGTATGTATGTTACCTCTGGTGATAACTGTGCTGTCATGGCGATAACCTCCCCTCTGTATGTATGTTACCTCTGGTGATAACTGTGCTGTCATGGTGATAACCCCGCCTCTGTATGTATGTTACCTCTGTTGATAACTGTGCTGTCATGGTGATAACCCCGCCTATGTATGTATGTTACCTCTGGTGATAACTGTGCTGTCATGGTGATAACCTCCCCTCTGTATGTATGTTACCTCTGGTGATAACAGTGCTGTCATGGTGATAACCCCGCCTCTGTATGTATGTTACCTCTGGTGATAACTGTGCTGTCATGGTGATAACCCCGCCTCTGTATGAATGTTACCTCTGGTGATAACCCCGCCTCTGTATGAATGTTACCTCTGGTGATAACTGTGCTGTCATGGTGATAACCCCGCCTCTGTATGTATGTTACCTCTGGTGATAACTGTGCTGTCATGGTGATAACCTCCCCTCTGTATGTATGTTACCTCTGGTGACAACTGTGCTGTCATGGTGATAACCCCGCCTCTGAATGTATGTTACCTCTGGTGATAACTGTGCTGTCATGGTGATAACCCCACCTCTGTATGTATGTTACCTCTGGTGATAACAGTGCTGTCATGGTAATAACCCCGCCTCTGTATGTATGTTACCTCTGGTGATAACTGTGCTGCCATGGAGATAACCTCCCCTCTGTATGTATGTTACCTCTGGTCGTAACAGTGCTGTCATGGTGATAACCCCACCTCTGTATGTATTTTAGCCCTGGTGATAACTGTGCTGCCATGGAGATAACCTCCCCTCTGTATGTATGTTACCTCTGGTGATAACTGTGCTGCCATGGTGATAACCTCCCTCTGTATGTATGTTAACTCTGGTGATAACTGTGCTGTAAAGGTGATAACCCCGCCTCTGTATGTATGTTACCTCTGGTCGTAACAGTGCTGTCATGGTGATAACCCCGCCACTGTATGTATGTTACCCCTGGTGATAACTGTGCTGCCATGGAGATGTATTTTACCCCTGGTGATAACTGTGCTGTCATGGTGATAACCCCACCTCTGTATGTATGTTACCCCTGGTGATAACTGTGCTTCCATGGAGATAACCCCGCCTCTGTATGTATGTTACCCCTGGTGATATCTGTGCTGTCATGGTGATAACCCCGCCTCTGTATGTATGTTACCTCTGGTGATAACTGTGCTGCCATGGATGTAACCCCGCCTCTGTATGTATGTTACCCCTGGTGATAACTGTGCTGCCATGGAGATAACCCCGCCTCTGTATGTATGTTACCTCTGGTGATAACTGTGCTGTCATGGTGATAACCCCGCCTCTGTATGTATGGTACCTCTGGTGATAACTGTGCTGTCATGGTGATAACCTCCCCTCTGTATGTATGTTACCTCTGGTGATAACTGTGCTGTCATGGTGATAACCCCGCCTCTGAATGTATGTTACCTCTGGTGATAACTGTGCTGTCATGGTGATAACCCCACCTCTGTATGTATGTTACCTCTGGTGATAACAGTGCTGTCATGGTAATAACCCCGCCTATGTATGTATGTTACCTCTTGTGATAACTCTGCTGCTATGGAGATAACCTCCCCTCTGTATGTATGTTACCTCTGGTGATAACTGTGCTGTCATGGTGATAACCTCCCCTCTGTATGTATGTTACCTCTGGTGATAACAGTGCTGTCATGGTGATAACCCCGCCTCTGTATGTATGTTACCTCTGGTGATAACAGTGCTGTCATGGTGATAACCCCGCCTCTGTATGTATGTTACCTCTGGTGATAACTGTGCTGTCATGGTGATAACCTCCCCTCTGTATGTATGTTACCTCTGGTGATAACTGTACTGTCATGGTGACAACCCCCGCCTCTGTATGTATGTTACCTCTGGTAATAACTGTGCTGTCATGGTGATAACCCCGCCTCTGTATGTATGTTACCTCTGGTGATAACAGTGCTGTCATGGTAATAACCCCGCCTCTGTATGTATGTTACCTCTGGTGATAACTGTGCTGCCATGGAGATAACCTCCCCTCTGTATGTATGTTACCTCTGGTCGTAACAGTGCTGTCATGGTGATAACCCCACCTCTGTATGTATTTTACCCCTGGTGATAACTGTGCTGCCATGGAGATAACCTCCCTTCTGT
This sequence comes from Taudactylus pleione, assembly GCA_031769625.1. NCBI lineage: Eukaryota > Metazoa > Chordata > Amphibia > Anura > Myobatrachidae > Taudactylus > Taudactylus pleione. The sequence continues at coordinate 651,069 of JAUIMM010000860.1, forward strand.
ATGTATGTTACCTCTGGTGATAACTGTGCTGCCATGGTGATAACCTCCCTCTGTATGTATGTTACCTCTGATGATAACTGTGCTGTAATGGTGATAACCCCGCCTCTGTATGTATGTTATCTCTGGTCGTAACAGTGCTGTCATGGTGATAACCCCGCCTCTGTATGTATGTTACCCCTGGTGATAACTGTGCTGCCATGGAGATGTATTTTACCCCTGGTGATAACTGTGCTGTCATGGTGATAACCCCGCCTCTGTATGTATGTTACCCATGGTGATAAATGTGCTGCCATGGAGATAACCCTGCCTCTGTATGTAGTTTACCCCTGGTGATAACTGTGCTGCCATGGAGATAACCCCGCCTCTGTATGTATGTTACCCCTGGTGATATCTGTGCTGTCATGGTGATAACCCCGCCACTGTATGTATGTTACCTCTGGTGATAACTGTGCTGCCATGGAGATAACCCCGCCTCTGTGTGTATGTTACCTCTGGTGATAACTGTGCTGTCATGGTGATAACCCTGTCTCTGTATGTATGTTACCTCTGGTGATAACTGTGCTGCCATGGAGGTAACCCCTCCTATGTATGTATGTTACCTGTGGTGATAACTGTGCTGCCATGGTGATAACCCCGCCTCTGTATGTATGTTACCTCTGGTGATAACTGTGCTGTCATGGTGATAACCCCGCCTCTGTATGTATGTTACCTCTGGTGATAACTGTGCTGTCATGGTGATAACCTCCCTCTGTATGTATGTTACCTCTGGTGATAACTGTGCTGTCATGGTGATAACCCCGCCTCTGTATGTATGTTACCTATGGTGATAACTGTGCTGTCATGGTGATAACCCCGCCTCTGTATGTATGTTACCTATGGTGATAACTGTGCTGTCATGGTGATAACCCCGCCTTTGTATGTATGTTACCTCTGGTGATAACTGTGCTGTCATGGTAATAAACCCGCCTCTGTATGTATGTTACCTCTGGTGATAACTGTGCTGTCATGGTGATAACCCCGCCACTGTATGTATGTTACCTCTGGTGATAACTGTGCTGTCATGGTGATAACCCTGCCTCTGTATGTATGTTACCTTTGGTGATAACTGTGCTGTCATGGTGATAACCCCGCCTCTGTATGTATGTTACCTCTGGTGATAACTGTGCTGCCATGGAGGTAACCCCGCCTCTCTGTATGTATGTTACCTGTGGTGATAACTGTGCTGTCATGGTGATAACCCTGCCTCTGTATGTATGTTACCTCTGGTGATAACTGTGCTGTCATGGTGATAACCCCGCCTCTGTATGTATGTTACCTCTGGTGATAACTGTGCTGTCATGGTGATAACCCCGCCTCTGTATGTATGTTACCTCTGGTGATAACTGTGCTGTCATGGTGATAACCCCGCCTCTGTATGTATGTTACCTCTGGTGATAACTGTGCTGTCATGGAGATAACCCCGCCTCTGTATGTATTTTACCCCTGGTGATAACTGTGCTGTCATGGTAATAACCCCGCCACTGTATGTATGTTACCTCTGGTGATAACTGTGTTGTCATGGAGATAACCCTGCCTCTGTATGTATGTTACCTCTGGTGATAACTGTGCTGCCATGGAGATAACCCTGTCTCTGTATGTATGTTACCTCTGGTGATAACTGTGCAGTCATGGTGATAACCCTGTCTCTGTATGTATGTTACCTCTGATGATAACAGTGTTGTCATGGTGATAACCCCACCTCTGTATGTATGTTACCTCTGGTCGTAACAGTGCTGTCATGGTGATAACCCCGCCTCTGTATGTATTTTACCCCTGGTTATAACTGTGCTGTCATGGTGATAACCCCGCCTCTGTATGTATGTTACCTCTGGTGATAACTGTGCTGTCATGGTGATAACCCCACCTCTGTATGTATGTTACCTGTGGTGATAACTGTGCTGTCATGGTGATAACCCCGCCTCTGTATGTATGTTACCTCTGGTGATAACTGTGCTGTCATGGTGATAACCCCGCCTATGTATGTATGTTACCTCTGGTGATAACTGTGCTGTCATGGAGATAACCCTGTCTCTGTATGTATGTTACCTCTGATGATAACAGTGTTGTCATGGTGATAACCCCGCCTCTGTATGTATGTTACCTCTGGTGAAAACAGCGCTGTCATGGTGATAACCCCGCCTCTGTATGTATGTTACCTCTGGTGATAACTGTGCTGTCATGGTGATAACCCCGCCTCTATGAATGTTACCTCTGGTGATAACCCCGCCTCTGTATGAATGTTACCTCTGGTGATAACTGTGCTGTCATGGTGATAACCCCGCCTCTGTATGTATGTTACCTCTGGTGATAACTGTACTGTCATGGTGATAACCCCCGCCTCTGTATGTATGTTACCTCTGGTGATAACTGTGCTGTCATGGTGATAACCCCACCTCTGTATGTATGTTACCTCTGGTGATAACTGTGCTGCCATGGAGATAACCTCCCCTCTGTATGTATGTTACCTCTGGTGATAACTGTGCTGTCATGGTGATAACCCCGCCTCTGTATGTATGTTACCCCTGGTGATAACTGTGCTGCCATGGAGATAACCCCGCCTCTGTATGTATGTTACCTCTGGTGATAACTGTGCTGCCATGGAGATAACCTCCCCTCTGTATGTATGTTACCTCTGGTCTTAACAGTGCTGTCATGGTGATAACCCCACCTCTGTATGTATTTTACCCCTGGTGATAACTGTGCTGCCATGGAGATAACCTCCCCTCTGTATGTATGTTACCTCTGGTGATAACTGTGCTGCCATGGTGATAACCTCCCTCTGTATGTATGTTACCTCTGGTGATAACTGTGCTGTAATGGTGATAACCCCGCCTCTGTATGTATGTTACCTCTGGTCGTAACAGTGCTGTCATGGTGATAACCCCGCCTCTGTATGTATGTTACCCATGGTGATAAATGTGCTGCCATGGAGATAACCCTGCCTCTGTATTTAGTTTAACCCTGGTGATAACTGTGCTGCCATGGAGATAACCCCGCCTCTGTATGTATGTTACCCCTGGTGATAACTGTGCTGTCATGGTGATAACCCCGCCTCTGTATGTATGTTACCTCTGGTGATAACTGTGCTGCCATGGAGATAACCCCGCCTCTGTATGTATGTTACCTCTGGTGATAACTGTGCTGTCATGGTGATAACCCCGTCTCTGTATGTATGTTACCTCTGGTGATAACAGTGTTGTCATGGTGATAACCCCGCCTCTGTATGTATTTTACCCCTAGTTATAACTGTGCTGCCATGGAGATAACCCCGCCTCTGTATGTATGTTACCTGTGGTGATAACTGTGTTGCCATGGAGATAACCCCACCTCTGTATGTATGTTACCCCTGGTGATATCTGTGCTGTCATGGTGATAACCCCGCCTCTGTATGTATGTTACCTCTGGTGATAACTGTGCTGTCATGGTGATAACCCCGCCTCTGTATGTATGTTACCCCTGGTGATAACTGTGCTGCCATGGAGATAACCCCGCCTCTGTATGTATGTTACCTCTGGTGATAACAGTGTTTTCATGGTGATAACCCCACCTCTGTATGTATTTTACCCCTGGTGATAACTGTGCTGCCATGGAGATAACCCCGCCTCTGTATGTATGTTACCTGTGGTGATAACTGTGCTGCCATGGAGATAACCCCGCCTCTGTATGTATGTTACCTCTGGTGATAACTGTGCTGCCATGGTGATAACCTCCCTCTGTATGTATGTTACCTCTGGTGATAACTGTGCTGCCATGGTGATAACCTCCCTCTGTATGTATGTTACCTCTGGTGATAACTGTGCAGTAAAGGTGATAACCCCGCCTCTGTATGTATGTTACCTCTGGTCGTAACAGTGCTGTCATGGTGATAACCCCACCTCTGTATGTATGTTACCCCTGGTGATAACTGTGCTGCCATGGAGATGTATTTTACCCCTGGTGATAACTGTGCTGTCATGGTGATAACCCCGCCTCTGTATGTATGTTACCCCTGGTGATAACTGTGCTGCCATGGAGATAACCCCGCCTCTGTATGTATGTTACCCCTGGTGATATCTGTGCTGTCATGGTGATAACCCCGCCTCTGTATGTATGTTACCTCTGGTGATAACTGTGCTGCCATGGAGATAACCCCGCCTCTGTATGTATGTTACATCTGGTGATAACTGTGCTGTCATGGTGATAACCCTGTCTCTGTATGTATGTTACCTCTGGTGATAACAGTGTTGTCATGGTGATAACCCTGCCTCTGTATGTATTTTACCCCTGGTTATAACTGTGCTGCCATGGAGATAACCCCGCCTCTGTATGTATGTTACCTGTGGTGATAACTGTGTTGCCATGGAGATAACCCCACCTCTGTATGTATGTTACCCCTGGTGATATCTGTGCTGTCATGGTGATAACCCCGCCTCTGTATGTATGTTACCTCTGGTGATAACTGTGCTGTCATGGTGATAACCCCGCCTCTGTATGTATGTTACCCCTGGTGATAACTGTGCTGCCATGGAGATAACCCCGCCTCTGTATGTATGTTACCTCTGGTTATAACAGTGTTTTCATGGTGATAACCCCACCTCTGTATGTATTTTACCCCTGGAGATAACTGTGCTGCCATGGAGATAACCCCGCCTCTGTATGTATGTTACCTCTGGTGATAACTGTGCTGCCATGGAGATAACCCCGCCTCTGTATGTATGTTACCTCTGGTGATAACTGTGCTGCCATGGTGATAACCTCCCTCTGTATCTATGTTACCCCTGGTGATAACTGTGCTGTCATGGTAATAACCCCGCCTCTGTATGTATGTTACCTCTGGTGATAACAGTGCTGTCATGGTGATAACCCCGCCTCTGTATGTATGTTACCTCTGGTGATAACAGTGCTGTCATGGTGATAACCCCGCCTCTGTATGTATGTTACCTCTGGTGATAACTGTGCTGTCATGGTGATAACCTCCCCTCTGTATGTATGTTACCTCTGGTGATAACTGTACTGTCATGGTGATAACCCCCGCCTCTGTATGTATGTTACCTCTGGTGATAACTGTGCTGTCATGGTGATAACCCCGCCTCTGTATGTATGTTACCTCTGGTGATAACAGTGCTGTCATGGTAATAACCCCGCCTCTGTATGTATGTTACCTCTGGTGATAACTGTGCTGCCATGGAGATAACCTCCCCTCTGTATGTATGTTACCTCTGGTCGTAACAGTGCTGTCATGGTGATAACCCCACCTCTGTATGTATTTTACCCCTGGTGATAACTGTGCTGCCATGGAGATAACCTCCCTTCTGTATGTATGTTACCTCTGGTGATAACTGTGCTGCCAAGGTGATAACCTCCCTCTGTATGTATGTTACCTCTGGTGATAACTGTGCTGTAATGGTGATAACCCCGCCTCTGTATGTATGTTATCTCTGGTCGTAACAGTACTGTCATGGTGATAACCCCGCCTCTGTATGTATGTTACCCCTGGTGATAACTGTGCTGCCATGGAGATGTATTTTACCCCTGGTGATAACTGTGCTGTCATGGTGATAACCCCGCCTCTGTATGTATGTTACCCATGGTGATAAATGTGCTGCCATGGAGATAACCCTGCCTCTGTATGTAGTTTACCCCTGGTGATAACTGTGCTGCCATGGAGATAACCCCGCCTCTGTATGTATGTTACCCCTGGTGATATCTGTGCTGTCATGGTGATAACCCCGCCACTGTATGTATGTTACCTCTGGTGATAACTGTGCTGCCAAGGAGATAACACCGCCTCTGTATGTATGTTACCTCTGGTGATAACTGTGCTGTCATGGTGATAACCCTGTCTCTGTATGTATGTTACCTCTGGTGATAACTGTGCTGCCATGGAGGTAACCCCTCCTATGTATGTATGTTACCTGTGGTGATAACTGTGCTGCCATGGTGATAACCCCGCCTCTGTATGTATGTTACCTCTGGTGATAACTGTGCTGTCATGGTGATAACCCCGCCTCTGTATGTATGTTACCTCTGGTGATAACTGTGCTGTCATGGTGATAACCTCCCTCTGTATGTATGTTACCTCTGGTGATAACTGTGCTGTCGTGGTAATAACCCTGCCTCTGTATTTATGTTACCTCTGGTGATAACTGTGCTGTCATGGCGATAACCTCCCCTCTGTATGTATGTTACCTCTGGTGATAACTGTGCTGTCATGGTGATAACCCCACCTCTGTATGTATGTTACCTCTGGTGATAACTGTGCTGTCATGGTGATAACCCCGCCTCTGTATGTATGTTACCTCTGGTGATAACTGTGCTGTCATGGTAATAAACCCGCCTCTGTATGTATGTTACCTCTGGTGATAACTGTGCTGTCATGGTGATAACCCCGCCACTGTATGTATGTTACCTCTGGTGATAACTGTGCTGTCATGGTGATAACCCTGCCTCTGTATGTATGTTACCTCTGGTGATAACTGTGCTGTCATGGTGATAACCCCGCCTCTGTATGTATGTTACCTCTGGTGATAACTGTGCTGCCATGGAGGTAACCCCGCCTCTGTATGTATGTTACCTGTGGTGATAACTGTGCTGTCATGGTGATAACCCCGCCTCTGTATGTATGTTACCTCTGGTGATAACTGTGCTGTCATGGTGATAACCCCGCCTCTGTATGTATGTTACCTCTGGTGATAACTGTGCTGTCATGGTGATAACCCCGCCTCTGTATGTATGTTACCTCTGGTAATAACTGTGCTGTCATGGTGATAACCCCGCCTCTGTATGTATGTTACCTCTGGTGATAACTGTGCTGTCATGGAGATAACCCCGCCTCTGTATGTATTTTACCCCTGGTGATAACTGTGCTGTCATGGTAATAACCCCGCCACTGTATGTATGTTACCTCTGGTGATAACTGTGTTGTCATGGAGATAACCCCGCCTCTGTATGTATGTTACCTCTGGTGATAACTGTGCTGCCATGGAGATAACCCTGTCTCTGTATGTATGTTACCTCTGGTGATAACTGTGCAGTCATGGTGATAACCCCACCTCTGTATGTATGTTACCTCTGGTCGTAACAGTGCTGTCATGGTGATAACCCCGCCTCTGTATGTATTTTACCCCTGGTTATAACTGTGCTGTCATGGTGATAACCCCGCCTCTGTATGTATGTTACCTCTGGTGATAACTGTGCTGTCATGGTGATAACCCCACCTCTGTATGTATGTTACCTCTGGTGATAACTGTGCTGTCATGGTGATAATCTCCCCTCTGTATGTATGTTACCTCTGGTGATAACTGTGCTGTCATGGTGATAACCCCGCCTCTGTATTTATGTTACCTCTGGTGATAACTGTGCTGTCATGGTGATAACCTCCCCTCTGTATGTATTTTACCCCTGGTGATAACTGTGCTGCCATGGAGATAACCCCGCCTCTGTATGTATGTTACCTGTGGTGATAACTGTGCTGCCATGGAGATAACCCCGCCTCTGTATGTATGTTACCTCTGGTGATAACTGTGCTGCCATGGTGATAACCTCCCTCTGTATGTATGTTACCTCTGGTGATAACTGTGCTGTCATGGAGATAACCCTGCCTCTGTATGTATGTATTTTACCCCTGGTGATAACTGTGCTGTCATGGTGATAACCTCCCTCTGTATGTATGTTACCTCTGGTGATAACTGTGCTGCCATGGTGATAACCTCCCTCTGTATGTATGTTACCTCTGGTGATAACTGTGCTGTAAAGGTGATAACCCCGCCTCTGTATGTATGTTACCTCTGGTCGTAACAGTGCTGTCATGGTGATAACCCCACCTCTGTATGTATGTTACCCCTGGTGATAACTGTGCCGCCATGGAGATGTATTTTACCCCTGGTGATAACTGTGCTGTCATGGTGATAACCCCGCCTCTGTATGTATGTTACCCCTGGTGATAACTGTGCTGCCATGGAGATAACCCCGCCTCTGTATGTATGTTACCCCTGGTGATATCTGTGCTGTCATGGTGATAACCCCGCCTCTGTATGTATGTTACCTCTGGTGATAACTGTGCTGCCATGGAGATAACCCCGCCTCTGTATGTATGTTACATCTGGTGATAACTGTGCTGTCATGGTGATAACCCCGTCTCTGTATGTATGTTACCTCTGGTGATAACAGTGTTGTCATGGTGATAACCCTGCCTCTGTATGTATTTTACCCCTGGTTATAACTGTGCTGCCATGGAGATAACCCCGTCTCTGTATGTATGTTACCTGTGGTGATAACTGTGTTGCCATGGAGATAACCCCACCTCTGTATGTATGTTACCCCTGGTGATATCTGTGCTGTCATGGTGATAACCCCGCCTCTGTATGTATGTTACCTCTGGTGATAACTGTGCTGTCATGGTGATAACCCCGCCTCTGTATGTATGTTACCCCTGGTGATAACTGTGCTGCCATGGAGATAACCCCGCCTCTGTATGTATGTTACCTCTGGTTATAACAGTGTTTTCATGGTGATAACCCCACCTCTGTATGTATTTTACCCCTGGAGATAACTGTGCTGCCATGGAGATAACCCCGCCTCTGTATGTATGTTACCTCTGGTGATAACTGTGCTGCCATGGAGATAACCCCGCCTCTGTATGTATGTTACCTCTGGTGATAACTGTGCTGCCATGGTGATAACCTCCCTCTGTATCTATGTTACCTCTGGTGATAACTGTGCTGTCATGGAGATAACCCCGCCTCTGTATGTATGTATTTTACCCCTGTTGATAACTGTGCTGTCATGGTAATAACCCCGCCTCTGTATGTATGTTACCTCTGGTGATAACAGTGCTGTCATGGTGATAACCCCGCCTCTGTATGTATGTTACCTCTAGTGATAACAGTGCTGTCATGGTGATAACCCCGCCTCTGTATGTATGTTACCTCTGGTGATAACTGTGCTGTCATGGTGATAACCCCACCTCTGTATGTATGTTACCTCTGATGATAACTGTGCTGTAATGGTGATAACCCCGCCTCTGTATGTATGTTACCTCTGGTGATAACAGTGCTGTCATGGTGATAACCCCGCCTCTGTATGTATGTTACCTCTGGTGATAACAGTGCTGTCATGGTGATAACCCCGCCTCTGTATGTATGTTACCTCTGGTGATAACTGTGCTGTCATGGTGATAACCTCCCCTCTGTATGTATGTTACCTCTGGTGATAACTGTACTGTCATGGTGATAACCCCCGCCTCTGTATGTATGTTACCTCTGGTGATAACTGTGCTGTCATGGTGATAACCCCGCCTCTGTATGTATGTTACCTCTGGTGATAACAGTGCTGTCATGGTAATAACCCCGCCTCTGTATGTATGTTACCTCTGGTGATAACTGTGCTGCCATGGAGATAACCTCCCCTCTGTATGTATGTTACCTCTGGTCGTAACAGTGCTGTCATGGTGATAACCCCACCTCTGTATGTATTTTACCCCTGGTGATAACTGTGCTGCCATGGAGATAACCTCCCTTCTGTATGTATGTTACCTCTGGTGATAACTGTGCTGCCATGGTGATAACCTCCCTCTGTATGTATGTTACCTCTGATGATAACTGTGCTGTAATGGTGATAACCCCGCCTCTGTATGTATGTTATCTCTGGTCGTAACAGTGCTGTCATGGTGATAACCCCGCCTCTGTATGTATGTTACCCCTGGTGATAACTGTGCTGCCATGGAGATAACCCCGCCTCTGTATGTATGTTACCTCTGGTGATAACTGTGCTGTAATGGTGATAACCCCGCCTCTGTATGTATGTTATCTCTGGTCGTAACAGTACTGTCATGGTGATAACCCCGCCTCTGTATGTATGTTACCCCTGGTGATAACTGTGCTGCCATGGAGATGTATTTTACCCCTGGTGATAACTGTGCTGTCATGGTGATAACCCCGCCTCTGTATGTATGTTACCCATGGTGATAAATGTGCTGCCATGGAGATAACCCTGCCTCTGTATGTAGTTTACCCCTGGTGATAACTGTGCTGCCATGGAGATAACCCCGCCTCTGTATGTATGTTACCCCTGGTGATATCTGTGCTGTCATGGTGATAACCCCGCCACTGTATGTATGTTACCTCTGGTGATAACTGTGCTGCCAAGGAGATAACACCGCCTCTGTATGTATGTTACCTCTGGTGATAACTGTGCTGTCATGGTGATAACCCTGTCTCTGTATGTATGTTACCTCTGGTGATAACTGTGCTGCCATGGAGGTAACCCCTCCTATGTATGTATGTTACCTGTGGTGATAACTGTGCTGTCATGGTGATAACCCTGCCTCTGTATGTATGTTACCTCTGGTGATAACTGTGCTGTCATGGTGATAACCCCGCCTCTGTATGTATGTTACCTCTGGTGATAACTGTGCTGCCATGGAGGTAACCCCGCCTCTGTATGTATGTTACCTGTGGTGATAACTGTGCTGTCATGGTGATAACCCCGCCTCTGTATGTATGTTACCTCTGGTGATAACTGTGCTGTCATGGTGATAACCCCGCCTCTGTATGTATGTTACCTCTGGTGATAACTGTGCTGTCATGGTGATAACCCCGCCTCTGTATGTATGTTACCTCTGGTGATAACTGTGCTGTCATGGTGATAACCCCGCCTCTGTATGTATGTTACCTCTGGTGATAACTGTGCTGTCATGGAGATAACCCCGCCTCTGTATGTATTTTACCCCTGGTGATAACTGTGCTGTCATGGTAATAACCCCGCCACTGTATGTATGTTACCTCTGGTGATAACTGTGTTGTCATGGAGATAACCCCGCCTCTGTATGTATGTTACCTCTGGTGATAACTGTGCTGCCATGGAGATAACCCTGTCTCTGTATGTATGTTACCTCTGGTGATAACTGTGCAGTCATGGTGATAACCCTGTCTCTGTATGTATGTTACCTCTGATGATAACAGTGTTGTCATGGTGATAACCCCACCTCTGTATGTATGTTACCTCTGGTCATAACAGTGCTGTCATGGTGATAACCCCGCCTCTGTATGTATTTTACCCCTGGTTATAACTGTGCTGTCATGGTGATAACCCCGCCTCTGTATGTATGTTACCTCTGGTGATAACTGTGCTGTCATGGTGATAACCCCACCTCTGTATGTATGTTACCTCTGGTGATAACTGTGCTGTCATGGTGATAACCCCGCCTCTGTATTTATGTTACCTCTGGTGATAACTGTGCTGTCATGGTGATAACCTCCCCTCTGTATGTATTTTACCCCTGGTGATAACTGTGCTGCCATGGAGATAACCCCGCCTCTGTATGTATGTTACCTGTGGTGATAACTGTGCTGCCATGGAGATAACCCCGCCTCTGTATGTATGTTACCTCTGGTGATAACTGTGCTGCCATGGTGATAACCTCCCTCTGTATGTATGTTACCTCTGGTGATAACTGTGCTGTCATGGAGATAACCCCGCCTCTGTATGTATGTATTTTACCCCTGGTGATAACTGTGCTGTCATGGTGATAACCTCCCTCTGTATGTATGTTACCTCTGGTGATAACTGTGCTGCCATGGTGATAACCTCCCTCTGTATGTATGTTACCTCTGGTGATAACTGTGCTGTAAAGGTGATAACCCCGCCTCTGTATGTATGTTACCTCTGGTCGTAACAGTGCTGTCATGGTGATAACCCCACCTCTGTATGTATATTACCCCTGGTGATAACTGTGCCGCCATGGAGATGTATTTTACCCCTGGTGATAACTGTGCTGTCATGGTGATAACCCCGCCTCTGTATGTATGTTACCCCTGGTGATAACTGTGCTGCCATGGAGATAACCCCGCCTCTGTATGTATGTTACCCCTGGTGATATCTGTGCTGTCATGGTGATAACCCCGCCTCTGTATGTATGTTACCCCTGGTGATAACTGTGCTGCCATGGAGATAACCCCGCCTCTGTATGTATGTTACCCCTGGTGATAACTGTGCTGCCATGGAGATAACCCCGCCTCTGTATGTATGTTACCCCTGGTGATATCTGTGCTGTCATGGTGATAACCCCGTCTCTGTATGTATGTTACCTCTGGTGATAACAGTGTTGTCATGGTGATAACCCTGCCTCTGTATGTATTTTACCCCTGGTTATAACTGTGCTGCCATGGAGATAACCCCGTCTCTGTATGTATGTTACCTGTGGTGATAACTGTGTTGCCATGGAGATAACCCCACCTCTGTATGTATGTTACCCCTGGTGATATCTGTGCTGTCATGGTGATAACCCCGCCTCTGTATGTATGTTACCTCTGGTCGTAACAGTGCTGTCATGGTGATAACCCCACCTCTGTATGTATGTTACCCCTGGTGATAACTGTGCCGCCATGGAGATGTATTTTACCCCTGGTGATAACTGTGCTGTCATGGTGATAACCCCGCCTCTGTATGTATGTTACCCCTGGTGATAACTGTGCTGCCATGGAGATAACCCCGCCTCTGTATGTATGTTACCCCTGGTGATATCTGTGCTGTCATGGTGATAACCCCGCCTCTGTATGTATGTTACCTCTGGTGATAACTGTGCTGCCATGGAGATAACCCCGCCTCTGTATGTATGTTACATCTGGTGATAACTGTGCTGTCATGGTGATAACCCCGTCTCTGTATGTATGTTACCTCTGGTGATAACAGTGTTGTCATGGTGATAACCCTGCCTCTGTATGTATTTTACCCCTGGTTATAACTGTGCTGCCATGGAGATAACCCCGTCTCTGTATGTATGTTACCTGTGGTGATAACTGTGTTGCCATGGAGATAACCCCACCTCTGTATGTATGTTACCCCTGGTGATATCTGTGCTGTCATGGTGATAACCCCGCCTCTGTATGTATGTTACCTCTGGTGATAACTGTGCTGTCATGGTGATAACCCCGCCTCTGTATGTATGTTACCCCTGGTGATAACTGTGCTGCCATGGAGATAACCCCGCCTCTGTATGTATGTTACCTCTGGTTATAACAGTGTTTTCATGGTGATAACCCCACCTCTGTATGTATTTTACCCCTGGAGATAACTGTGCTGCCATGGAGATAACCCCGCCTCTGTATGTATGTTACCTCTGGTGATAACTGTGCTGCCATGGAGATAACCCCGCCTCTGTATGTATGTTACCTCTGGTGATAACTGTGCTGCCATGGTGATAACCTCCCTCTGTATCTATGTTACCTCTGGTGATAACTGTGCTGTCATGGAGATAACCCCGCCTCTGTATGTATGTATTTTACCCCTGTTGATAACTGTGCTGTCATGGTAATAACCCCGCCTCTGTATGTATGTTACCTCTGGTGATAACAGTGCTGTCATGGTGATAACCCCGCCTCTGTATGTATGTTACCTCTAGTGATAACAGTGCTGTCATGGTGATAACCCCGCCTCTGTATGTATGTTACCTCTGGTGATAACTGTGCTGTCATGGTGATAACCCCACCTCTGTATGTATGTTACCTCTGATGATAACTGTGCTGTAATGGTGATAACCCCGCCTCTGTATGTATGTTACCTCTGGTGATAACAGTGCTGTCATGGTGATAACCCCGCCTCTGTATGTATGTTACCTCTGGTGATAACAGTGCTGTCATGGTGATAACCCCGCCTCTGTATGTATGTTACCTCTGGTGATAACTGTGCTGTCATGGTGATAACCTCCCCTCTGTATGTATGTTACCTCTGGTGATAACTGTACTGTCATGGTGATAACCCCCGCCTCTGTATGTATGTTACCTCTGGTGATAACTGTGCTGTCATGGTGATAACCCCGCCTCTGTATGTATGTTACCTCTGGTGATAACAGTGCTGTCATGGTAATAACCCCGCCTCTGTATGTATGTTACCTCTGGTGATAACTGTGCTGCCATGGAGATAACCTCCCCTCTGTATGTATGTTACCTCTGGTCGTAACAGTGCTGTCATGGTGATAACCCCACCTCTGTATGTATTTTACCCCTGGTGATAACTGTGCTGCCATGGAGATAACCTCCCTTCTGTATGTATGTTACCTCTGGTGATAACTGTGCTGCCATGGTGATAACCTCCCTCTGTATGTATGTTACCTCTGATGATAACTGTGCTGTAATGGTGATAACCCCGCCTCTGTATGTATGTTATCTCTGGTCGTAACAGTGCTGTCATGGTGATAACCCCGCCTCTGTATGTATGTTACCCCTGGTGATAACTGTGCTGCCATGGAGATAACCCCGCCTCTGTATGTATGTTACCTCTGGTGATAACTGTGCTGTAATGGTGATAACCCCGCCTCTGTATGTATGTTATCTCTGGTCGTAACAGTACTGTCATGGTGATAACCCCGCCTCTGTATGTATGTTACCCCTGGTGATAACTGTGCTGCCATGGAGATGTATTTTACCCCTGGTGATAACTGTGCTGTCATGGTGATAACCCCGCCTCTGTATGTATGTTACCCATGGTGATAAATGTGCTGCCATGGAGATAACCCTGCCTCTGTATGTAGTTTACCCCTGGTGATAACTGTGCTGCCATGGAGATAACCCCGCCTCTGTATGTATGTTACCCCTGGTGATATCTGTGCTGTCATGGTGATAACCCCGCCACTGTATGTATGTTACCTCTGGTGATAACTGTGCTGCCAAGGAGATAACACCGCCTCTGTATGTATGTTACCTCTGGTGATAACTGTGCTGTCATGGTGATAACCCTGTCTCTGTATGTATGTTACCTCTGGTGATAACTGTGCTGCCATGGAGGTAACCCCTCCTATGTATGTATGTTACCTGTGGTGATAACTGTGCTGTCATGGTGATAACCCTGCCTCTGTATGTATGTTACCTCTGGTGATAACTGTGCTGTCATGGTGATAACCCCGCCTCTGTATGTATGTTACCTCTGGTGATAACTGTGCTGCCATGGAGGTAACCCCGCCTCTGTATGTATGTTACCTGTGGTGATAACTGTGCTGTCATGGTGATAACCCCGCCTCTGTATGTATGTTACCTCTGGTGATAACTGTGCTGTCATGGTGATAACCCCGCCTCTGTATGTATGTTACCTCTGGTGATAACTGTGCTGTCATGGTGATAACCCCGCCTCTGTATGTATGTTACCTCTGGTGATAACTGTGCTGTCATGGTGATAACCCCGCCTCTGTATGTATGTTACCTCTGGTGATAACTGTGCTGTCATGGAGATAACCCCGCCTCTGTATGTATTTTACCCCTGGTGATAACTGTGCTGTCATGGTAATAACCCCGCCACTGTATGTATGTTACCTCTGGTGATAACTGTGTTGTCATGGAGATAACCCCGCCTCTGTATGTATGTTACCTCTGGTGATAACTGTGCTGCCATGGAGATAACCCTGTCTCTGTATGTATGTTACCTCTGGTGATAACTGTGCAGTCATGGTGATAACCCTGTCTCTGTATGTATGTTACCTCTGATGATAACAGTGTTGTCATGGTGATAACCCCACCTCTGTATGTATGTTACCTCTGGTCATAACAGTGCTGTCATGGTGATAACCCCGCCTCTGTATGTATTTTACCCCTGGTTATAACTGTGCTGTCATGGTGATAACCCCGCCTCTGTATGTATGTTACCTCTGGTGATAACTGTGCTGTCATGGTGATAACCCCACCTCTGTATGTATGTTACCTCTGGTGATAACTGTGCTGTCATGGTGATAACCCCGCCTCTGTATTTATGTTACCTCTGGTGATAACTGTGCTGTCATGGTGATAACCTCCCCTCTGTATGTATTTTACCCCTGGTGATAACTGTGCTGCCATGGAGATAACCCCGCCTCTGTATGTATGTTACCTGTGGTGATAACTGTGCTGCCATGGAGATAACCCCGCCTCTGTATGTATGTTACCTCTGGTGATAACTGTGCTGCCATGGTGATAACCTCCCTCTGTATGTATGTTACCTCTGGTGATAACTGTGCTGTCATGGAGATAACCCCGCCTCTGTATGTATGTATTTTACCCCTGGTGATAACTGTGCTGTCATGGTGATAACCTCCCTCTGTATGTATGTTACCTCTGGTGATAACTGTGCTGCCATGGTGATAACCTCCCTCTGTATGTATGTTACCTCTGGTGATAACTGTGCTGTAAAGGTGATAACCCCGCCTCTGTATGTATGTTACCTCTGGTCGTAACAGTGCTGTCATGGTGATAACCCCACCTCTGTATGTATATTACCCCTGGTGATAACTGTGCCGCCATGGAGATGTATTTTACCCCTGGTGATAACTGTGCTGTCATGGTGATAACCCCGCCTCTGTATGTATGTTACCCCTGGTGATAACTGTGCTGCCATGGAGATAACCCCGCCTCTGTATGTATGTTACCCCTGGTGATATCTGTGCTGTCATGGTGATAACCCCGCCTCTGTATGTATGTTACCCCTGGTGATAACTGTGCTGCCATGGAGATAACCCCGCCTCTGTATGTATGTTACCCCTGGTGATAACTGTGCTGCCATGGAGATAACCCCGCCTCTGTATGTATGTTACCCCTGGTGATATCTGTGCTGTCATGGTGATAACCCCGTCTCTGTATGTATGTTACCTCTGGTGATAACAGTGTTGTCATGGTGATAACCCTGCCTCTGTATGTATTTTACCCCTGGTTATAACTGTGCTGCCATGGAGATAACCCCGTCTCTGTATGTATGTTACCTGTGGTGATAACTGTGTTGCCATGGAGATAACCCCACCTCTGTATGTATGTTACCCCTGGTGATATCTGTGCTGTCATGGTGATAACCCCGCCTCTGTATGTATGTTACCTCTGGTGATAACTGTGCTGTCATGGTGATAACCCCGCCTCTGTATGTATGTTACCCCTGGTGATAACTGTGCTGCCATGGAGATAACCCCGCCTCTGTATGTATGTTACCTCTGGTTATAACAGTGTTTTCATGGTGATAACCCCACCTCTGTATGTATTTTACCCCTGGAGATAACTGTGCTGCCATGGAGATAACCCCGCCTCTGTATGTATGTTACCTCTGGTGATAACTGTGCTGCCATGGAGATAACCCCGCCTCTGTATGTATGTTACCTCTGGTGATAACTGTGCTGCCATGGTGATAACCTCCCTCTGTATCTATGTTACCTCTGGTGATAACTGTGCTGTCATGGAGATAACCCCGCCTCTGTATGTATGTATTTTACCCCTGGTGATAACTGTGCTGTCATGGTAATAACCCCGCCTCTGTATGTATGTTACCTCTGGTGATAACAGTGCTGTCATGGTGATAACCCCGCCTCTGTATGTATGTTACCTCTAGTGATAACAGTGCTGTCATGGTGATAACCCCGCCTCTGTATGTATGTTACCTCTGGTGATAACTGTGCTGTCATGGTGATAACCCCACCTCTGTATGTATGTTACCTCTGGTGATAACTGTGCTGTCATGGTGATAACCTCCCCTCTGTATGTATGTTACCTCTGGTGATAACAGTGCTGTCATGGTGATAACCCCGCCTCTGTATGTATGTTACCTCTGGTGATAACAGTGCTGTCATGGTGATAACCCCGCCTCTGTATGTATGTTACCTCTGGTGATAACTGTGCTGTCATGGTGATAACCTCCCCTCTGTATGTATGTTACCTCTGGTGATAACTGTACTGTCATGGTGATAACCCCCGCCTCTGTATGTATGTTACCTCTGGTGATAACTGTGCTGTCATGGTGATAACCCCGCCTCTGTATGTATGTTACCTCTGGTGATAACAGTGCTGTCATGGTAATAACCCCGCCTCTGTATGTATGTTACCTCTGGTGATAACTGTGCTGCCATGGAGATAACCTCCCCTCTGTATGTATGTTACCTCTGGTCGTAACAGTGCTGTCATGGTGATAACCCCACCTCTGTATGTATTTTACCCCTGGTGATAACTGTGCTGCCATGGAGATAACCTCCCTTCTGTATGTATGTTACCTCTGGTGATAACTGTGCTGCCATGGTGATAACCTCCCTCTGTATGTATGTTACCTCTGATGATAACTGTGCTGTAATGGTGATAACCCCGCCTCTGTATGTATGTTATCTCTGGTCGTAACAGTGCTGTCATGGTGATAACCCCGCCTCTGTATGTATGTTACCCCTGGTGATAACTGTGCTGCCATGGAGATGTATTTTACCCCTGGTGATAACTGTGCTGTCATGGTGATAACCCCGCCTCTGTATGTATGTTACCCTTGGTGATAAATGTGCTGCCATGGAGATAACCCTGCCTCTGTATGTAGTTTACCCCTGGTGATAACTGTGCTGCCATGGAGATAACCCCGCCTCTGTATGTATGTTACCCCTGGTGATATCTGTGCTGTCATGGTGATAACCCCGCCACTGTATGTATGTTACCTCTGGTGATAACTGTGCTGTCGTGGTAATAACCCCGCCTCTGTATGTATGTTACCTCTGGTGATAACTGTGCTGTCATGGTGATAACCTCCCCTCTGTATGTATGTTACCTCTGGTGATAACTGTGCTGTCATGGTGATAACCCCGCCTCTGTATGTATGTTACCTCTGGTGATAACTGTACTGTCATGGTGATAACCCCGCCTCTGTATGTATGTTACCTCTGGTGATAACTGTGCTGTCATGGTAATAAACCCGCCTCTGTATGTATGTTACCTCTGGTGATAACTGTGCTGTCATGGTGATAACCCCGCCACTGTATGTATGTTACCTCTGGTGATAACTGTGCTGTCATGGTGATAACCCCGCCTCTGTATGTATGTTACCTTTGGTGATAACTGTGCTGTCATGGTGATAACCCCGCCTCTGTATGTATGTTACCTCTGGTGATAACTGTGCTGCCATGGAGGTAACCCCGCCTCTGTATGTATGTTACCTGTGGTGATAACTGTGCTGTCATGGTGATAACCCCGCCTCTGTATGTATGTTACCTCTGGTGATAACTGTGCTGTCATGGTGATAACCCCGCCTCTGTATGTATGTTACCTCTGGTGATAACTGTGCTGTCATGGTGATAACCCCGCCTCTGTATGTATGTTACCTCTGGTGATAACTGTGCTGTCATGGTGATAACCCCGCCTCTGTATGTATGTTACCTCTGGTGATAACTGTGCTGTCATGGAGATAACCCCGCCTCTGTATGTATTTTACCCCTGGTGATAACTGTGCTGTCATGGTAATAACCCCGCCACTGTATGTATGTTACCTCTGGTGATAACTGTGTTGTCATGGAGATAACCCCGCCTCTGTATGTATGTTACCTCTGGTGATAACTGTGCTGCCATGGAGATAACCCTGTCTCTGTATGTATGTTACCTCTGATGATAACAGTGTTGTCATGGTGATAACCCCACCTCTGTATGTATGTTACCTCTGGTCGTAACAGTGCTGTCATGGTGATAACCCCGCCTCTGTATGTATTTTACCCCTGGTTATAACTGTGCTGTCATGGTGATAACCCCGCCTCTGTATGTATGTTACCTCTGGTGATAACTGTGCTGTCATGGTGATAACCCCACCTCTGTATGTATGTTACCTCTGGTGATAACTGTGCTGTCATGATGATAACCCCGCCTCTGTATTTATGTTACCTCTGGTGATAACTGTGCTGTCATGGTGATAACCTCCCCTCTGTATGTATGTTACCTCTGGTGATAACTGTGCTGTCATGGTGATAACCCCGCCTCTGTATTTATGTTACCTCTGGTGATAACTGTGCTGTCATGGTGATAACCTCCCCTCTGTATGTATGTTACCTCTGGTGATAACTGTGCTGTCATGGTGATAACCCCGCCTCTGTATGTATGTTACCTCTGGTGATAACAGTGCTGTCATGGTGATAACCCCGCCTCTGTATGTATGTTACCTCTGGTGATAACAGTGCTGTCATGGTAATAACCCCGCCTCTGTATGTATGTTACCTCTGGTGATAACTGTGCTGTCATGGTGATAACCCCGCCTCTGTATGTATGTTACCTCTGGTGATAACTGTGCTGTCATGGTGATAACCCCGCCTCTGTATGCATGTTACCTCTGGTGATAACTGTGCTGTCATGGTGATAACCCCGCCTCTGTATGTATGTTACCTCTGGTGATAACTGTGCTTTCATGGAGATAACCCCGCCTCTGTATTATTATTATTATTATTTATTTATTTGGTGCCACAAGTATTTTGCAGCACCTTACAAAGTACATAACCAAAAAAGTGAGTTACAGAATAATACAATACAATGCTGGACAAGGGGCTCTATTTATTAACATTATTTAAAAAAAAAATAAAGTGAAAAAGGCTGTTTTGTGTTTTCACACGCTTTTAACATTCTGGGGCCTATTCAGTAAACGCAAAACTTCTCTGGAGATAATTAGCTTTAGAACTCTCATGGAGTTCTAGCTAATTATAGGTGGAATTCATCATTCCACCTCTCCATAAGTATCTATTCCGGTACCTGTCATTTTTGTGATGACAGCTTTTCGGGAAATAGATACTTTTCCTGCCTACACTACCTTATCGCATCTGGAAACAGTGCTGCGCATGCGCTGTTACATCTGTAAAACCAGCGCATGCGCAGCACTGCCTACAGATGCGTTAAGTTTCGTACCCCCCCTCCCCCCTCCGCTCACCTTCCCCCCCCCCCCGACTTACCTGTCCGCGCAGCAGCCTCCGGCTCCGTCCTGCTGGTCTGTCATGTGGTTTCCCAGCAGACCACATGACAGATTAGAAAAAAAAAATTTTTTTTTTTCTTTTTCTAAACTTTCTTGTGCTCTGCTGGGGAGCACACATGACAGACCAGCCTCCGGAGCCTGAGGACGGAGCAGAGCGCCGGAGGGACTCGTCGGGGGACCTGCACACGCGGATACAGGTAAGTGGATTCTGCTATTCGCCACCTCACAGTGGCGAATAGTAACTGCATCAAATTCCGAAAATTGATAATTTTCGGAATTTGATGAATACCATAATTTCCACATTTCCATACTAATGTACTAATATACTAATACTAATGTACTAATGTACTAATGTATGGGGAGTGTGGAAATTAACGCAGGGGAACTTAGCAAGGAGATATCTGTGATATCTCCTGTGCTAAGTCTGTTCATGAATACCAAAATAACGTTATTTAAGGAAAATGTCCTTAAAAACGTTATTTTAGTGTTGATGAATAGGCCCCTCTGTTAGTATCACCTGTAGTTATTACAGGGCAATTAGAGTAGAATTCGTAAAATTCTACTCCAACCCCTAAGTATCACTTATTTTTAGTAATCAGATCGCATTTCCCATAATTGTAATGGGAAATGTGATCCCACCAAAGTTACTAAAAATAAATTGTAAATAAATACCGGGGAAAGCCCTGTGATAATAACGCCACCTGGAGGTGGCATTATCCAGGGTCTCCCCCGGTTACCGGCCCCCTACTCTGCTGTAACGGGGAGAGCAGAGCCGGGAGTCGGTCCCAGTAATCAGCTGTGTGGCCTAAACAGACCGCAAGCTGATTACTGTAAAAAAAACAAAGAAAAATTGCCAAAACATTTTTTTTCTTACCTGACTCCAGGGACCGGTGATCAGGGCTCCGGTGATGTCTCCCCTCCGGTCATCTGGTCTCCCATAGTGCACGGCTGCCCAGTCGACAGGTGATCGGGTCCCAGTGCAGTATGGGAGATCACCTGACTGGAGGCATGGAGAACATCACCGGAAGCCCGAAGCAGGTAAGTGTAATTAAGGGAAGGGGGGTCGCGGGGGGTCCGCAATCGCGGGGGCGGAGCTTATCGCCGGAGGGGGTAGCAACGGCGGCCGGTCGGCGCATGTGCGGGCACTTTGTCGCGGTATTTTTTGCAAAAATACCGTGATAAGGCTCCGAAGGGGATTCACAGGGACAGAGCTTTATCGCAAGCTCTGTCCCTGCTAGGGATTTGTAGTAAATCCCTGTGATATTGCCTGAATTCGCAATGTGAATTCACTCGGTAATATCACACTACAATCTGCATTCAATATGCGGATTGTAGTAAATAGAGCCCTATGTATGTTACCTCTGGTGATAACAGTGTTGTCATGGTGATAACCCTGCCTCTGTATGTATGCTTTATGTGGTGATAAGCAATTTATTTTATCACCACAACCAGATACTCTATCCTCACAATTGGGGCTTAGTTGATCAATAGCTCCCAAGTTTGCTCACCTGGTTAATTTATGTACACTGTATTTCCTTAATTACTTTAATGTTATAAACAAATTAGTATTTAACAAGCAAGTATGTAACTGTTAAGCAAATTGATAGCTAACGATTAGGGATATAGGGACCCATTTATCAATGAGTTTTATCACATGCCACGAGTTTTAAAATAAGTGGTGCTCCAGCCAATCAGCTCGCAGCTGTCATTTTTTAAACGGATGACAGTTGGGAGCTGATTGGCTGAAGCACCATTCACATACGCAATGAGTTTTAAAACTCATTGCATATGATAAAACTCATTGATAAATCGGCACCCAAAAATATTTATGCTGATAAATCGTAAAATATAGAGATTAAATAGTTTATATTTTGGTAAAGTTTAGGGGCTTTACAAAAACACCAAAGTGTCACAGCCTGAACGACATGGCGGCCATTGTAACATCTATGGGCTCAACGCAATTTTGTTATTTAGCATTGAGCCCATAGATGTGAAAACAATGGTTTCCTAAGCGCCTTCACAGCCTATGTAACTCTCATCTCTCACCTCTAGGTGGCACCAACGTGCAGCAACCAGTTGTCTTTGTTACATTATGGTGCCATATGCCACTACAATGCTAAATATAGGAGGAGATCCCACCCGGCTACTGACCACTTAATACATCTATTAACCTCCCACTTCCTACTTCAGCTGTCAGAATTCACCCCCTGTAGCCCTTTGTCACGTCCTATGTGCTTCAATAACCCTTTTGTCTGGGGCAGCATTCAGGAGACCTAATAGAGCTCACTAGATGGAGCGGAATAATAGATTGCTCCATGTTAGGCTATTGATATTTCCACGCCTAAAGCACCCTAGTCACCTAAAACTGAGGACAGGGGACTTTGCCCGCCCCATGTAAGACGGATGCTGCGCTAGTTTGGCGCCCAGTGTATAGTTCTGGGTATTCTAGTCGACCAATGTGTTATGAAATAAGCCTAATAATATAAAACATACCAGACACAATAGTGAAATGTCTGTAAAGAGTAATAAGCAGATATAGATGGTTCCTGGGGACAGGACGGGGACAGAACGTGACCCGGGGAAGAGTCAGCTGAGATGCAAATGATGGATGAAGCTGGGACTTTGCCGCCCCCAGGGACTGGTCTGTTATTAACAGGAATATAAGCTCTGCCCGAGCACACTGTGCCTAAGCCCACCATTGTGTCTACCACGTGCCGCACAGTGATAAGCCCCCAATATATAAGACGGTGGGGCCTATTTTTCAGTAGCCTTTGTTTGCCGGTGATAAGACTGATTTTTTATTTATTTTTATATCGTCTGCGGTGGCAATAAAAAAAATATATCTCTCATTGCTGCAATTTACCAAAAAACTATCACCATGACTGCGGAGAGGTACTGGTGGTAAGTGGTAACGCCCTGCTCCGCCAGGCCCATCTCTGCAGATATAAACCTCTTTATATTCACTTGTTAAATTGTGCCAATTTTCTATCAATACGCAAACTCCCCTTTACCAGCATTCAGCGGCGATTGGAACAGCGACTGATAGGCGTGCGCTCAGCTACAGGTCTGTTTTTTAATTATTTATTTTACAGTAGTAAAACTCATCGGCTGAGACTGGCCTGGCGAAGCGATGATTAAGCCCTTACCACTCCGGGCCTGTATGGCTGGGCATGTGACTGGCGCTCAGCTGAGGCTATAAGGGATTTTTTATCGCTGCAATAAAATCAAACTGATCGCCGCAATTGGGAACCTGTTGATAAATAGGCCCCATGATATATAAGAATACACACGTTTTACAGGACAACCAGCCCTGTTTGCAAAGAGCATTTGGACGTCTTATTTGCATGGTTGTTAATGTTAATAAGCCTTTGATGAAATTTGCAGGCAGACTAATCTGCTCTCTGTGACAAGGTAAACGACAGCTGTACAGGGGGAACTCCCGGGAACAGATAATAGCGGAACCAGCACATTCCAGTCAGCAACCTCCGAAGGACAGATGGTGGATTAGCTGAGGAAACAAAAGGCCATAACCGGGGAGGGTACATACTGTAGGTTCCTCTGTCACTACGCCAGTGGCTTAATTATAAATTTTGCGCCCCCATGCCAAAAAAGTTTCAGGGGCCCCCACCCGCAAAGAAAAACAAACACACCAAAAGACGAGATTTTAGGTGTGTGGTTTCATGATACAGTAATGTGCCTTACACATTATGACACTTATAACACATTATGCCACACCGGAATGCCCCTATAACACATTATGCCACACTGTAATGCCCCTTACAAGTAGTAACACTGTAGTTGTGCCCCTTCAAGTAGTGCCCACTGTAGTTGTGCCCCTTCAATGAGTACCCCTGTAGTTGTGCCCCTTCAAGTTGTGCCCCCTGTAGTTGTGCCTCTTCAAGTAGTGCCCCTGTAGTTGTGCCCTTTCAAGTTGTGCCCCTGTAGTTGTGCCCCTTCAAGTAGTGCCCCTGTAGTTGTGCCCCTTCTAGTGCCCCTGTAGTTGTGCCCCTTCAAGTAGTGCCCTCTGTACTTGTGCCCCTTCAATGAGTACCCCTGTAGTTGTGCCTCCTTCAAGTAGTGCCCCCTGTAGTTGTGCCCCTTCAAGTAGTGCCCCTGTAGTTGTGCCCCTGTAGTTGTGCCCCTTCAAGTAGTGCCCCCTGTAGTTGTGCCCCTTCAATGAGTACCCCTGTAGTTGTGCCCCTTCAAGTAGTGCCCCTGTAGTTGTGCCCCTTCAAGTAGTGCCCCCTATTGTTGTGCCCTCTCCTGTAGTCGTGCCCCCCCAAACCTATCCCCCCCCCCGTACCTACTTGACTCCGCGCAGCTGTCATCCGGCTGTCTCTCCACTTGCACCTGCACGACGTCACCCGCGCACTGCATTACCGGGAACGCTGGCCTCTGAGGTGATCGGGGGCTTCCTTAGCCTCCGATCACTTCAGAGGCCAGAGCTCACAGTTGCAGTGGCGAAGCTACGGCCCTCTGCGCCCCTGCGGGGGCAGTAGTTACGCCCCTGCACTACACATCAGCCATGTGTCTCTGACGTTATAGATATGTCTATAAGGGGCCCATTTATTAATAATCCCATTTGCAATGCGATCTGGGCACGTTACTAGCGCCCGTGATTGCACTGCAGCATGTGATCTGAGCGCCGGCCTGTATCATAGAGGGGTCTATTCAGCATTGACAACTATGATTTCCGTATTTTTTATGTAGCTCCTCTATTCAGCAATGGGATAAGGGAGAGGATAACGCAATTATCTTCTCCATTGGTTCCCATCTCGCTGAGTACCGCACTGTAGGGATCAGTACCGCACTGTAGGGATCAGCCATTGCTATACAGCAAAGCAAAAAGTGTTAAATCACTCGATAAAGCATCTCAGAATAGCTTTATATGAGGAAAATGCTGAAATATCCCGAAAACTGCAGGGACAGAGGGAAAGTTTCCCATAAGTCCCTGCAGCGTCTTGTAACCCCGCCCAGTCTCCGTCCCTACTTCCCGGTGATCGGCGGCAGGAAAGTCACTCTAGAAGCTTTTAAACCCCCCGAAATTGTTTATTCTGTGTTATGTGCGATTATATTTAACATTTATATATAAATGCTAAATATAAAAGCACATAAATATACATGTATCCAAGCTAGTATATAGTCTGTATACACATATCAATCAATTTCAGGAGGCTAAAGCTGTACTTAACCCTCCGCGGTCACCGGGGATCCGCTGTCCCTGCACAAAATATTGCTGAATAGCTTCCATATTTTATCATAATTGATAAAATCTTGTGACGATGTTGCCCGATAATATTC
Source organism: Taudactylus pleione (assembly GCA_031769625.1). Lineage (NCBI taxonomy): Eukaryota > Metazoa > Chordata > Amphibia > Anura > Myobatrachidae > Taudactylus > Taudactylus pleione. The sequence continues at coordinate 677,079 of JAUIMM010000860.1, forward strand.
TGGCCAACATCGTCACTGTTGCTGAATAGACCCCAGAGTCCTAACCCTCCCGCCTGCAGCCTAACCCTAACCTCCCCTCCCCCCCGCAGCCTAACCCTCCCGCCTGCAGCCTAACCCTAACCTCCCCTCCCCCCCGCAGCCTAACACTCCCGCCTGCAGCCTAACATTAACCTCCCCTCCCCCCGCAGCCTAACCCTCCCGCCTGCAGCCTAACCCTAACCTCCCCTCCCCCCCGCAGCCTAACACTCCCCGCCTGCAGCCTAACATTAACCTCCCCCTCCCCCCCGCAGCCTAACCCTCCCGCCTGCAGCCTAACCTCCCCTCCCCCCCGCAGCCTAACCCTCCCGTTTGCAGACTAACTCTAACCTCCCCTCCCCCCCCCCGCAGCCTAAACCTCCGCTTGCAGCTTAACTCTAACCTCCCCTCCCCAACAGCCTAACTCTAACCTCCCCTCCCCCCCGCAGCCTAACCCTCCCGCCTGCAGCCTAACCTAACCTCCCCTCCCCCCGCAAGCCTAACACTCCCGCCTGCAGCCTAACATTAACCTCCCCTCCCCCCCGCAGCCTAACCCTCCCGCCTGCAGCCTAACCCTAACCTCCCCTCCCCCCCGCAGCCTAACACTCCCGCCTGCAGCCTAACATTAACCTCCCCTCCCCCCCGCAGCCTAACCCTCCCGCCTGCAGCCTAACCTCCCCTCCCTCCGCAGCCTAACCCTCCCGTTTGCAGACTAACTCTAACCTCCCCTCCCCCCCCCCCGCAGCCTAAACCTCCCGCTTGCAGCTTAACTCTAACCTCCCCTCCCCAACAGCCTAACTCTAACCTCCCCTCCCCCGCAGCTTAACCCTCCTGCATGCAGCCTAACTCCAACCTCCCCTCCCCCGCAGCCTAACCCACCCACCTGCAGCCTAAAGCTGGCCACACACTAGAACAACTTACATCCAACCAGCCAACTTGTGATTGGTTGGAATGAAAATCTGGTAAGGAATGGGAGTAAATGATGATCAGAAATTTACTCCTAAATGCCAGAAAACAGATGAAAATGGTCGTCAGACAAGTTTGTTAAATGTTTGATTTAAACTATTTGTTTATACAACAGTTTTGGTCCATTTTTCAGCGTCTGGGAGCAAGTTGCTGATTGTATTCCTTACCAGATTTTCATTCCAACCAATCTACTAGTTGGCTGGTTGGACAGATAATCTTTAGATGTGTGGCCAGCTTAACTTTAACCTCCCCTCCCCCGCCTAACCGAAACTCTAACCCCCTCTCCCCCGCAGCCTAAACCTCCCACCTGCAGCCTAACTCTAACCCCCTCTCCCCCGCAGCCTAACCCCCTCTCCCCCGCAGCCTAACTCTAACCTCCCCTCCCCCGCAGCCTAACCCTCCCACCTGCAGCCTAACTCTAACCTCCCCTCCCCCGCAGCCTAACCCCCTCTCCCCCGCAGTCTAACTCTAACCTCCCCTCCCCCGCAGCCTAACCCTCCCGCCTGCAGCCTAACTCTAACCTTCCCTCCCCCGCAGCCTAATCCTCCACCTGCAGCCTAACTCTAACCTCCCCCTCCCCCGCAGCCTAACCCTCCCGCCTGCAGCCTAACTCTAACCTTCCCTCCCCGCAGCCTAATCCTCCCACCTGCAGCCTAACTCTAACCTCCCCTCCCCCGCAGCCTAACCCTCCCGCCTGTAGCCTAACTCTAAGCCCCTCCCCCCCGCAGCCTAACCCTCCCGTATGCAGACTAACTCTAACCCCCTCTCCCCCGCAGCCTATCCCTCCCACCTGCAGCCTAACTCTAACCCCCTCTCCCCCGCAGCGTAACCCTCCCCGCCTGCAGCATAACTCTAACCCCCTCTCCCCGCAGCCTAACCCACCCATCTGCAGCCTAACTCTAACCTCCCCTCCCCCGCAGCCTAACACTCCCATCTGCAGACTAACTCTAACTTCCCCTCCCCCGCAGCCTAACACTCCCGTCTGCAGACTAACTCTAACCTTCCCTCCCCCGCAGCCTAACCCTCCCGCCTGCAGCCTAACTCTAACCTCCCCTCCCCCGCAGCCTAACCCTGCTTCCTGCAGCCTAACTCTAACCTCCCCTCCCCCGCAGCCTAACCCTCCCGTCTGCAGCCTAACCCTCCCACCTGCAGCCTAACTCTAACCTCCCCTCCCCCCCGCAGCCTAACCCTCCCGCCTGCAGCCTAACTCCAACCTCCCCTGCAGCCTAACTCTCCCGCCTGCAGCCTAACTCTAACCTTCCCTCCCCTGCAGCCTCACCCACCCACTTGCAGCCTAACTCTAACCTCCCCTCCCCCGCCGCCTAGCCCTCCCGCCTGCAGCCTACCCCTCCCGCCTGCAGCCTAACTCCAACCTCCCCTCCCCATCCTGTACCTAACCCCTCTTCCCCTGCAGCCTAACCCTCCCGTCTGCAGACTAATCCCCCCCCTCCCCCGCAGCCTAACCCGATAGTCGCACTCTGAGAATTACATGTCTACATTCTGGCACCTTACACCTGGCTCTATGGCTGATGTCAGAGATACAGAGAATGCAAATGAGGCCCATCTGCTTTATTACACATGTAATGTCTCCAGCAGGAGGCGGCAGGGGGGGGGGGTTGCTCTCTTCTTATTTATCTGACTGAGAGGTGTCCCTCCGACTCCTTCTTACCCAGTGATCGCCAAGATCTGCCCCTCTGAGACAGAGCTGTTCTGATGCTGCTCCAATGCATGAGTAGAGATCTCTGCATTTTAAATATAAAATCGGGGCCTAAATTTTGCACAGAGCACAAAAAGCCAAGCCAGGCCTGTTAGCACTTATCCAGATAATTCAGCAGAATTGGGAGCCAGCATTATGTAACATAATGGCTTCTTATACAGCAAACAAGAGCGCAATCGCAGAGAGATATTTTGCAAGTCCGGTTTTGCATTGGGACAGATGACTTGTATATATGTGATGCCGCACTGTATTGTGGGACCCTGTGGACATGATCCTGAGGTGGGCGCTGTCGTACGCAGGGAGAGAGAATTTCAGTGATCCTTTCTGGGTGGTAACGGGGTGGCTAGCCAGACGCAGGTGTGTCGCGGTCGCACAGACCCCAGCAGCCATGTTCTGTTAGAGAAATAGCATCTGTCTTGGGCCTGGTGCAATCTCCGATTTGATGACATACCTGACATATAGAAAGTGATGTATGAGACAAATTACAGGGAAAAGCCCCGTCTGCCATATACAGTATATGGGTGTTCAGTGCTGTGTGTTTAGCTGTGGATAGAAGGGACTATGGGCCTGATTCAGACCCACTCGCGAGCGGCTGTACGCTCGCAAGTGGGTCGATGGTCTGCACTGAGCATGCGCACGACGGAGGGAGCTCCGTCGTGCGCATGCGCCAGACACGACGAGCGAAGGACTTTCCTTCGCTCGTTGTGTCCGATCAAAGGGGGCGTGCTGTCAATGTTGATTGACAGCACGCCCCCTTTGGTGGGCGTGCCGGGGGCGTGCCTCCCTGACGGGGGCGTTCCCACGGGAACGCCTCCCGTCAGAAGCCGGCCCACTGACATCACTAGTGATGTCAGTGGGAGTGATTTTGGCTCTGATAGAGCCAAAATCACTCCGGAGCTTGCGGTTGAAAACCTCAACCGCAGGCTCCGGCTCGCAATTTCGATGGTCGCGATGGTCACGACCATCGCGGCCATCAAAATGCACGCTCGTATAGCCTGTGGGTGGTGACCCACAGCTATACGAGCGTCCAGGAGGACGCTCCATGAAAAAGGAGCCCGGCCCTCATGCAGAGCGTGCGCTCTGCTCAGAGCGTACGGCTCTGAATGAGGGCCTATGGGCTCTACTTATTAACATTATTTTTACTAAAATAAAGTGAAAAATGACTGTTTTGTGTTGTCACACCCTTTTCACATTATTTTAGTATCACCTAATGTTGCTAAAGGGCAATTGGAGTAGAATTCGTAAAATTCTACTCCAAGCCCTAATTGGCGGGGCTCAGTGGTGGGGGTGGGGCTTTGCGACGGTTGGTCGGCACATGCGTTGGCACTTGTCACAGTATTTTTTGCGAAAATACTGTGATAAGGCTGCGGAGGGGATTCGCAGGGACAGAGCTTTATCGCTCCGAGATGCTGGGCAGCCCCCGGGCTTCCCCCCCGTACGCTGGATAGATGCTGTGCGCATGCGCACAGCGCCTATTCTAGCTCTGCATACACGCTGCTCTGTCCCATAAAAGCAGGACTGTCCCGCTAAATGCGGGACAGTTGGGAGGTATGCGCAATGCCAATTCAGTCGGTAATATCACACTACAATCTGCATTACAAATGCGGATTGTAGTAAATAGAGCCCTATATATTGTATGTATATAAATACATTGTTGTATAGGTTTGTGTCTGTATTTCTATATGAGTATGCGCCACAATGAGGAAGCAGTACCAGACGGGAAGTTACTCCGCTGCCGAGCAGGTGCTGTGCATCTGAATAAACTAGGGGTGAGCGGGTTCGGATTTCTGAAATCCGAACCCCCCGAGCCCCCCCGATCCGAGTCCGATCCGAGTCAGGCTCGACTTTTCCCACCTGACTCGGATCTGAAATCGAGGCAAAACGTCATCATCCCGCCTTCCGAGTCTCGCGGGTTTTGGATCCTATATAAGGTACCCGCGTCGGCGCCATTTTCTCACTCGGCTGTGGACAGTGAAGAGGGAGGGTGGGAGTTAGGGCTGTGTAGTGTAGTGTAGTGTAGTGCTGCTGTTGTCCACTACTTCAAAGTCCATAGGGGCTGGCTGTGTTGTGCTGTGCTGCTGTTGTTAATAGGGGCTGTGTCCACTACTTCAAAGTCCATAGGGGCTGGCTGGACTGTGTTGTGCAGTCAGTTCTCCATAGGGGCTGTGTCCACTCCAAAGTCCTGTGCAGTGTCCCAGTCCTAAAGGAGTGCTGTAGTGTTGTCCAGGGGGTGCTCTGTCCATCAGGGGTGCTCCCCCCAAGTGCTAAAAAAATAATATATTTTCTGTGTTTGTGAATTGTGTGCGCAGTAGCCGCACGTGCATCAACAAAGTAGTGCCAAGCGTGCGCCTGTGTCATAAGTAAAGGGCCGGCTGGCTTGACCGTTAAAGGGTGCTGTAACCCCCGAAAGTACACTCCAGTCCAAACCAAAAAAAAATTATTTTCTGTGTTTGTGAATTGTGTGCGCAGTAGCCGCACGTGCATCAACAAAGTAGTGCCAAGCGTGCGCCTGTGTCATAAGTAAAGGGCCGGCTGGCTTGACCGTTAAGGGTGCTGTAACCCCCGAAAGTACACTCCAGTCCAAACCAAAAAAAAAATTATTTTCTGTGTTTGTGAATTGTGTGCGCAGTAGCCGCACGTGCATCAACAAAGTAGTGCCAAGCGTGCGCCTGTGTCATAAGTAAAGGGCCGGCTGGCTTGACCGTTAAAGGGTGCTGTAACCCCCGAAAGTACACTCCAGTCCAAACCAAAAAAAAATTATTTTCTGTGTTTGTGAATTGTGTGCGCAGTAGCCGCATGTGCATCAACAAAGTAGTGCCAAGCGTGCGCCTGTGTCATAAGTAAAGGGCCGGCTGGCTTGACCGTTAAAGGGTGCTGTAACCCCCAAAGTACACTCCAGTCCAAACCAAAAAAAAAATTATTTTCTGTGTTTGTGAATTGTGTGCGCAGTAGCCGCACGTGCATCAACAAAGTAGTGCCAAGCGTGCGCCTGTGTCATAAGTAAAGGGCCGGCTGGCTTGACCGTTAAAGGGTGCTGTAACCCCCAAAGTACACTCCAGTCCAAACCAAAAAAAAAATTATTTTCTGTGTTTGTGAATTGTGTGCGCAGTAGCCGCACGTGCATCAACAAAGTAGTGCCAAGCGTGCGCCTGTGTCATAAGTAAAGGGCCGGCTGGCTTGACCGTTAAAGGGTGCTGTAACCCCCAAAGTACACTCCAGTCCAAACCAAAAAAAAAATTATTTTCTGTGTTTGTGAATTGTGTGCGCAGTAGCCGCACGTGCATCAACAAAGTAGTGCCAAGCGTGCGCCTGTGTCATAAGTAAAGGGCCGGCTGGCTTGACCGTTAAAGGGTGCTGTAACCCCCAAAGTACACTCCAGTCCAAACCAAAAAAAAAATTATTTTCTGTGTTTGTGAATTGTGTGCGCAGTAGCCGCACGTGCATCAACAAAGTAGTGCCAAGCGTGCGCCTGTGTCATAAGTAAAGGGCCGGCTGGCTTGACCGTTAAAGGGTGCTCTAACCCCCAAAGTACACTCCAGTCCAAACCAAAAAAAAAATTATTTTCTGTGTTTGTGAATTGTGTGCGCAGTAGCCGCACGTGCATCAACAAAGTAGTGCCAAGCGTGCGCCTGTGTCATAAGTAAAGGGCCGGCTGGCTTGACCGTTAAAGGGTGCTGTAACCCCCAAAGTACACTCCAGTCCAAACCAAAAAAAAAATTATTTTCTGTGTTTGTGAATTGTGTGCGCAGTAGCCGCACGTGCATCAACAAAGTAGTGCCAAGCGTGCGCCTGTGTCATAAGTAAAGGGCCGGCTGGCTTGACCGTTAAAGGGTGCTGTAACCCCCGAAAGTACACTCCAGTCCAAACCAAAAAAAAATTATTTTCTGTGTTTGTGAATTGTGTGCGCTGTAGCAGCACGTGCATCAACAAAGTAGTGCCAAGCGTGCGCCTGTGTCATAAGTAAAGGGCCGGCTGGCTTGACCGTTAAGGGTGCTGTAACCCCCGAAAGTACACTCCAGTCCAAACCAAAAAAAAAATTATTTTCTGTGTTTGTGAATTGTGTGCGCAGTAGCCGCACGTGCATCAACAAAGTAGTGCCAAGCGTGCGCCTGTGTCATAAGTAAAGGGCCGGCTGGCTTGACCGTTAAGGGTGCTGTAACCCCCGAAAGTACACTCCAGTCCAAACCAAAAAAAAAATTATTTTCTGTGTTTGTGAATTGTGTGCGCAGTAGCCGCACGTGCATCAACAAAGTAGTGCCAAGCGTGCACCTGTGTCATAAGTAAAGGGCCGGCTGGCTTGACCGTTAAGGGTGCTGTAACCCCCGAAAGTACACTCCAGTCCAAACCAAAAAAAAAATTATTTTCTGTGTTTGTGAATTGTGTGCGCAGTAGCCGCACGTGCATCAACAAAGTAGTGCCAAGCGTGCGCCTGTGTCATAAGTAAAGGGCCGGCTGGCTTGACCGTTAAAGGGTGCTGTAACCCCCGAAAGTACACTCCAGTCCAAACCAAAAAAAAATTATTTTCTGTGTTTGTGAATTGTGTGCGCAGTAGCCGCACGTGCATCAACAAAGTAGTGCCAAGCGTGCGCCTGTGTCATAAGTAAAGGGCCGGCTGGCTTGACCGTTAAAGGGTGCTGTAACCCCCAAAGTACACTCCAGTCCAAACCAAAAAAAAAATTATTTTCTGTGTTTGTGAATTGTGTGCGCAGTAGCCGCACGTGCATCAACAAAGTAGTGCCAAGCGTGCGCCTGTGTCATAAGTAAAGGGCCGGCTGGCTTGACCGTTAAAGGGTGCTGTAACCCCCAAAGTACACTCCAGTCCAAACCAAAAAAAAAATTATTTTCTGTGTTTGTGAATTGTGTGCGCAGTAGCCGCACGTGCATCAACAAAGTAGTGCCAAGCGTGCGCCTGTGTCATAAGTAAAGGGCCGGCTGGCTTGACCGTTAAAGGGTGCTGTAACCCCCAAAGTACACTCCAGTCCAAACCAAAAAAAAAATTATTTTCTGTGTTTGTGAATTGTGTGCGCAGTAGCCGCACGTGCATCAACAAAGTAGTGCCAAGCGTGCGCCTGTGTCATAAGTAAAGGGCCGGCTGGCTTGACCGTTAAAGGGTGCTGTAACCCCCAAAGTACACTCCAGTCCAAACCAAAAAAAAAATTATTTTCTGTGTTTGTGAATTGTGTGCGCAGTAGCCGCACGTGCATCAACAAAGTAGTGCCAAGCGTGCGCCTGTGTCATAAGTAAAGGGCCGGCTGGCTTGACCGTTAAAGGGTGCTGTAACCCCCAAAGTACACTCCAGTCCAAACCAAAAAAAAAATTATTTTCTGTGTTTGTGAATTGTGTGCGCAGTAGCCGCACGTGCATCAACAAAGTAGTGCCAAGCGTGCGCCTGTGTCATAAGTAAAGGGCCGGCTGGCTTGACCGTTAAAGGGTGCTGTAACCCCCAAAGTACACTCCAGTCCAAACCAAAAAAAAAATTATTTTCTGTGTTTGTGAATTGTGTGCGCAGTAGCCGCACGTGCATCAACAAAGTAGTGCCAAGCGTGCGCCTGTGTCATAAGTAAAGGGCCGGCTGGCTTGACCGTTAAAGGGTGCTGTAACCCCCGAAAGTACACTCCAGTCCAAACCAAAAAAAAATTATTTTCTGTGTTTGTGAATTGTGTGCGCTGTAGCAGCACGTGCATCAACAAAGTAGTGCCAAGCGTGCGCCTGTGTCATAAGTAAAGGGCCGGCTGGCTTGACCGTTAAGGGTGCTGTAACCCCCGAAAGTACACTCCAGTCCAAACCAAAAAAAAAAATATTTTCTGTGTTTGTGAATTGTGTGCGCAGTAGCCGCACGTGCATCAACAAAGTAGTGCCAAGCGTGCGCCTGTGTCATAAGTAAAGGGCCGGCTGGCTTGACCGTTAAGGGTGCTGTAACCCCCGAAAGTACACTCCAGTCCAAACCAAAAAAAAAATTATTTTCTGTGTTTGTGAATTGTGTGCGCAGTAGCCGCACGTGCATCAACAAAGTAGTGCCAAGCGTGCACCTGTGTCATAAGTAAAGGGCCGGCTGGCTTGACCGTTAAGGGTGCTGTAACCCCCAAAGTACACTCCAGTCCAAACCAAAAAAAAAAATATTTTCTGTGTTTGTGAATTGTGTACGCAGTAGCCGCACGTGCATCAACAAAGTAGTGCCAAGCGTGCGCCTGTGTCATAAGTAAAGGGCCGGCTGGCTTGACCGTTAAAGGGTGCTGTAACCCCCAAAGTACACTCCAGTCCAAACCAAAAAAAAAATTATTTTCTGTGTTTGTGAATTGTGTGCGCAGTAGCCGCACGTGCATCAACAAAGTAGTGCCAAGCGTGCGCCTGTGTCATAAGTAAAGGGCCGGCTGGCTTGACCGTTAAAGGGTGCTGTAACCCCCGAAAGTACACTCCAGTCCAAACCAAAAAAAAATTATTTTCTGTGTTTGTGAATTGTGTGCGCAGTAGCCGCACGTGCATCAACAAAGTAGTGCCAAGCGTGCGCCTGTGTCATAAGTAAAGGGCCGGCTGGCTTGACCGTTAAAGGGTGCTGTAACCCCCAAAGTACACTCCAGTCCAAACCAAAAAAAAATTATTTTCTGTGTTTGTGAATTGTGTGCGCAGTAGCCGCACGTGCATCAACAAAGTAGTGCCAAGCGTGCGCCTGTGTCATAAGTAAAGGGCCGGCTGGCTTGACCGTTAAAGGGTGCTGTAACCCCCGAAAGTACACTCCAGTCCAAACCAAAAAAAAATTATTTTCTGTGTTTGTGAATTGTGTGCGCAGTAGCCGCACGTGCATCAACAAAGTAGTGCCAAGCGTGCGCCTGTGTCATAAGTAAAGGGCCGGCTGGCTTGACCGTTAAGGGTGCTGTAACCCCCGAAAGTACACTCCAGTCCAAACCAAAAAAAAAATTATTTTCTGTGTTTGTGAATTGTGTGCGCAGTAGCCGCACGTGCATCAACAAAGTAGTGCCAAGCGTGCGCCTGTGTCATAAGTAAAGGGCCGGCTGGCTTGACCGTTAAAGGGTGCTGTAACCCCCGAAAGTACACTCCAGTCCAAACCAAAAAAAAATTATTTTCTGTGTTTGTGAATTGTGTGCGCAGTAGCCGCACGTGCATCAACAAAGTAGTGCCAAGCGTGCGCCTGTGTCATAAGTAAAGGGCCGGCTGGCTTGACCGTTAAAGGGTGCTGTAACCCCCAAAGTACACTCCAGTCCAAACCAAAAAAAAAATTATTTTCTGTGTTTGTGAATTGTGTGCGCAGTAGCCGCACGTGCATCAACAAAGTAGTGCCAAGCGTGCGCCTGTGTCATAAGTAAAGGGCCGGCTGGCTTGACCGTTAAAGGGTGCTGTAACCCCCAAAGTACACTCCAGTCCAAACCAAAAAAAAAATTATTTTCTGTGTTTGTGAATTGTGTGCGCAGTAGCCGCACGTGCATCAACAAAGTAGTGCCAAGCGTGCGCCTGTGTCATAAGTAAAGGGCCGGCTGGCTTGACCGTTAAAGGGTGCTGTAACCCCCAAAGTACACTCCAGTCCAAACCAAAAAAAAAATTATTTTCTGTGTTTGTGAATTGTGTGCGCAGTAGCCGCACGTGCATCAACAAAGTAGTGCCAAGCGTGCGCCTGTGTCATAAGTAAAGGGCCGGCTGGCTTGACCGTTAAAGGGTGCTGTAACCCACAAAGTACACTCCAGTCCAAACCAAAAAAAAAATTATTTTCTGTGTTTGTGAATTGTGTGCGCAGTAGCCGCACGTGCATCAACAAAGTAGTGCCAAGCGTGCGCCTGTGTCATAAGTAAAGGGCCGGCTGGCTTGACTGTTAAAGGGTGCTGTAACCCCCAAAGTACACTCCAGTCCAAACCAAAAAAAAAATTATTTTCTGTGTTTGTGAATTGTGTGCGCAGTAGCCGCACGTGCATCAACAAAGTAGTGCCAAGCGTGCGCCTGTGTCATAAGTAAAGGGCCGGCTGGCTTGACCGTTAAAGGGTGCTGTAACCCCCAAAGTACACTCCAGTCCAAACCAAAAAAAAAATTATTTTCTGTGTTTGTGAATTGTGTGCGCAGTAGCCGCACGTGCATCAACAAAGTAGTGCCAAGCGTGCGCCTGTGTCATAAGTAAAGGGCCGGCTGGCTTGACCGTTAAAGGGTGCTGTAACCCCCGAAAGTACACTCCAGTCCAAACCAAAAAAAAATTATTTTCTGTGTTTGTGAATTGTGTGCGCTGTAGCAGCACGTGCATCAACAAAGTAGTGCCAAGCGTGCGCCTGTGTCATAAGTAAAGGGCCGGCTGGCTTGACCGTTAAGGGTGCTGTAACCCCCGAAAGTACACTCCAGTCCAAACCAAAAAAAAAAATATTTTCTGTGTTTGTGAATTGTGTGCGCAGTAGCCGCACGTGCATCAACAAAGTAGTGCCAAGCGTGCGCCTGTGTCATAAGTAAAGGGCCGGCTGGCTTGACCGTTAAGGGTGCTGTAACCCCCGAAAGTACACTCCAGTCCAAACCAAAAAAAAAATTATTTTCTGTGTTTGTGAATTGTGTGCGCAGTAGCCGCACGTGCATCAACAAAGTAGTGCCAAGCGTGCACCTGTGTCATAAGTAAAGGGCCGGCTGGCTTGACCGTTAAGGGTGCTGTAACCCCCAAAGTACACTCCAGTCCAAACCAAAAAAAAAAATATTTTCTGTGTTTGTGAATTGTGTACGCAGTAGCCGCACGTGCATCAACAAAGTAGTGCCAAGCGTGCGCCTGTGTCATAAGTAAAGGGCCGGCTGGCTTGACCGTTAAAGGGTGCTGTAACCCCCAAAGTACACTCCAGTCCAAACCAAAAAAAAAATTATTTTCTGTGTTTGTGAATTGTGTGCGCAGTAGCCGCACGTGCATCAACAAAGTAGTGCCAAGCGTGCGCCTGTGTCATAAGTAAAGGGCCGGCTGGCTTGACCGTTAAAGGGTGCTGTAACCCCCGAAAGTACACTCCAGTCCAAACCAAAAAAAAATTATTTTCTGTGTTTGTGAATTGTGTGCGCAGTAGCCGCACGTGCATCAACAAAGTAGTGCCAAGCGTGCGCCTGTGTCATAAGTAAAGGGCCGGCTGGCTTGACCGTTAAAGGGTGCTGTAACCCCCAAAGTACACTCCAGTCCAAACCAAAAAAAAAATTATTTTCTGTGTTTGTGAATTGTGTGCGCAGTAGCCGCACGTGCATCAACAAAGTAGTGCCAAGCGTGCGCCTGTGTCATAAGTAAAGGGCCGGCTGGCTTGACCGTTAAAGGGTGCTGTAACCCCCAAAGTACACTCCAGTCCAAACCAAAAAAAAAATTATTTTCTGTGTTTGTGAATTGTGTGCGCAGTAGCCGCACGTGCATCAACAAAGTAGTGCCAAGCGTGCGCCTGTGTCATAAGTAAAGGGCCGGCTGGCTTGACCGTTAAAGGGTGCTGTAACCCCCGAAAGTACACTCCAGTCCAAACCAAAAAAAAAATATTTTCTGTGTTTGTGAATTGTGTGCGCAGTAGCCGCACGTGCATCAACAAAGTAGTGCCAAGCGTGCGCCTGTGTCATAAGTAAAGGGCCGGCTGGCTTGACCGTTAAAGGGTTCTGTAACCCCCAAAGTACACTCCAGTCCAAACCAAAAAAAAAATTATTTTCTGTGTTTGTGAATTGTGTGCGCAGTAGCCGCACGTGCATCAACAAAGTAGTGCCAAGCGTGCGCCTGTGTCATAAGTAAAGGGCCGGCTGGCTTGACCGTTAAAGGGTGCTGTAACCCCCGAAAGTACACTCCAGTCCAAACCAAAAAAAAATTATTTTCTGTGTTTGTGAATTGTGTGCGCAGTAGCCGCACGTGCATCAACAAAGTAGTGCCAAGCGTGCGCCTGTGTCATAAGTAAAGGGCCGGCTGGCTTGACCGTTAAAGGGTGCTGTAACCCCCAAAGTACACTCCAGTCCAAACCAAAAAAAAAATTATTTTCTGTGTTTGTGAATTGTGTGCGCAGTAGCCGCACGTGCATCAACAAAGTAGTGCCAAGCGTGCGCCTGTGTCATAAGTAAAGGGCCGGCTGGCTTGACCGTTAAAGGGTGCTGTAACCCCCGAAAGTACACTCCAGTCCAAACCAAAAAAAAATTATTTTCTGTGTTTGTGAATTGTGTGCGCAGTAGCCGCACGTGCATCAACAAAGTAGTGCCAAGCGTGCGCCTGTGTCATAAGTAAAGGGCCGGCTGGCTTGACCGTTAAGGGTGCTGTAACCCCCGAAAGTACACTCCAGTCCAAACCAAAAAAAAATTATTTTCTGTGTTTGTGAATTGTGTGCGCAGTAGCCGCACGTGCATCAACAAAGTAGTGCCAAGAGTGCGCCTGTGTCATAAGTAAAGGGCCGGCTGGCTTGACCGTTAAAGGGTGCTGTAACCCACAAAGTACACTCCAGTCCAAACCAAAAAAAAAATTATTTTCTGTGTTTAGCCGCACGTATATATCAAATCGATATAACATAAATGGAGGACCAAACTTTCTCCGATAAAAATAAAATAGAGAAAGATCAAGAACCACTTCCTCCTAGTGCTGAAGCTGCTGCCACTAGTCATGACATAGACGATAACATGCCATCAACGTCGTCTGCCAAGGCCGATGCCCAATGTCATAGTAGAGGGCACATACAATCCCAAATGGCAAAGTTCAGGAAAATGACCTTGAAAAAGACATTTAAATCAGCTGAAGAGAAACGTAAACTTGCCAATATGCCATTTACGACACGGAGTGGCAAGGAACGGCTAAGGTCGATCCCTAGTATGTTCATGACTAGTGGTTCAGCTTCACATGACGATGGAAGCCCTCCTCCCACTAAAAAAATCAAAAGAGTTAAGCTGGCAAAAGCACAGCGAAGAACTGTGCTTTCTAAGAAGATATCACAAATCCCCAAGGAGAGTCCAAGTGTGGTGGTGGTTGCGATGCCTGACCTTCCCAGCACTGGACGGGATGAGGTGGCTCTTTCCACCATTTGCACGCCCCCTGCAAGTGCTGAAAGGAGCACCCACAGTCCACTTGCTGATATGCAAATTGAAGATGTCACTGTTGAAGTACAACAGGATGAGGATACTGGTGTAGCTGGCGCTGAGGAGGAAGTTGGCGAGGAGGATTCTGATGGTGATGTGGTTTGTTTAAATCAGGCTCCGGGGGAGACAGTTGTTGTCCGTGGGATGAAAAAGCCCATCACGGTCATGCCTGGGCAGAAGACCAAACATTCCACCTCTTTGGTCTGGCAATATTTCTATCCAAATCCGGACAACAACTGTCTTGCCATATGTACCATATGTAAAGGTGAAATAAGTAGGGGTAGGGACGTCAACCACCTAGGAACATCCTCCCTTATACGGCACCTGCAGCGCGTTCATAAAAAGTTACTGTCAAGTTCAGAAACTTTGGCTAAGACCGTAAGCAGTCCAGGGACACCTAAATCCCGTTGTCCTGTTGTATCCAAGCGCCTGCAAACCACACCGTCAACTCCCTCCTCGTCAATTTCCTCCTTAGTCAGGATCGGAAGTAGTCCTGCAGGCCATGTCACTGGCATGACTGACTCTCCTATCCGGGATTCCTCTGGAGGATCCTGCATTGCTACGCCTACTGCTGCCGCTGCTGCTGTTGCTGCTGCTGGGAGTCGTTCATCATCCCAGAGAGGAAGTAGGAACACCACTACTTTTACTAAACAATTGACCCTCCAACAGTCCTTAGCGAGGAGGATGAAGTACGACAGCAGTCATCCTGAAGCAAAACGTATAACTGAGGCCTTGACTGCTATGTTGGTGTTAGACGTGCGTCCGGTATCCGCCATTAGTGCAGTGGGATTTAGACAATTGATGGAGGTAGTGTGTCCCCGGTTCCAAATCCCGTCTAGATTCCACTTCACTAGGCAGGCGATACCGAGACTGTACAGAAACGTCAGAAAAAGTGTCCTCAGTGTCCTGAAAAATGCCGTTGTACACAATGTCCACTTAACCACGGACATGTGGACAAGTGGAACAGGGCAGACTAAGGACTATATGACTGTGACAGCCCACTGGGTAGATGTATCACCTTACGCAGCAACAGCAGCAGCGTCACCAGTAGCAGCATCTCAGAAACGCCAGCTCGTTACAAGGCAGGCTACGCTGTGTATCACCGGTTTCAGTAAGAGGCACACCGCCGACAACCTCTTAGAGAAACTGAGGGAAATCATCGCCCAGTGGCTTACCCCACTTAGACTCTCCTGGGGATTTGTGATATCTGACAACGCCACCAATATTGTGCGGGCATTACATCTGGGCAAATTCCAGCACGTCCCATGTTTTGCTCACACAATAAACTTGGTGGTGCAGAATTTTCTGAAAAGCGACAGGGGCGTGCAGGAGACGCTTTGGGTGGCCCGAAAAATTTCTGGCCACTTTCGCCATTCAGCGACTGCGTGCCGAAGACTGGAGCGCCAGCAAACACTCTTGAACCTGCCCCGCCATCACCTGAAGCAAGAGGTTGTTACGCGGTGGAACTCAACCCTCTATATGCTTCAGAGGATGGAGGAGCAGCAAAAGGCCATACAAGCCTATACATCCACCTATGACATAGGCAAAGGAGGGGGTATGCACCTGACTCAAGCGCAGTGGAGAATGATTTCCGTGTTGTGCAAGGTTCTCCAGCCCTTCGAACTTGCCACACGTGAAGTCAGTTCAGACACAGCCAGCTTGAGTCAGGTCATTCCCCTCATCAGGCTTTTGCAGAAGCAGCTGGAGAAAGTGAAGGAGGAGCTAAGACGGAGCGATTCCGCTCGGCATGTGGGACTTGTGGATGAAGCCCTTCATTCGCTTTGCCAGGATTCCAGGGTGGTCAATCTGTTGAAATCAGACCACTACATTTTGGCCACCGTGCTTGATCCTAGGTTTAAAGCCTATGTGGTGTCTCTCTTTCCGGCTGACACAAGCCTGCAGAGGTGCAAAGACCTGCTGGTGAACACACTGTCAGCTGAAGCGGAACGTGACACGTCAACGGCTCCTTCTTCATTTTCTCCCGCAACTGGGGCTGCCAGGAAAAAACTTAGGTATCCTAAGCAACCCGCTGGCGGTGATGCAGGGCAGGCAGGACCAAGTTTGGACATCTGGTCCGGACTGAAGGACCTGGCAACAATTTCTGACATGTCTACTGTCACTGCATATGATACTGTCACCATTGACAGAATGGTGGAGGATTACATCGGTGACAGCATCCAAGTAGGCATGTCAGACAGTCCATACCTGTACTGGCAGGAAAAAGAGGCAATTTGGAGGCCCCTGTACAAGCTGGCTCTATTTTACCTGAGTTGCCCCCCCTCCAGTGTGTACTCCGAAAGAGTGTTTAGTGCAGCCGGGAACCTTGTCAGCGAAAGGCGTAGGAGGTTGCTTCCACAGAATGTGGAGAAGATGATGTTCATCAAAATGAATTATCAGCTCTTCCAGGGAGACCAGCCTCCAGAAGGTACAGAGGGACCTGTGGTGGTGGATTCAAGTGGGGACGAGTTAATACTTTGTGAGGATGAGGATGTACACACTGAAGAGGGTGAGGAATCGGTGGATGAGGAGGATGAGGATGACATCTTGCCTCCGTAGAGCCAGTTTGTGCAGGGACACATTAATTGCCAGCTTGTTTTGTGGGGGCCCAAACGAACCAATCATTTCAGCCACAGTTGTGTGGCAGACCCTGGCGCTGAAATGATTGATTTGTTAAAGTGTGCATGTCCTGTTTATACAACATAAGGGTGGGTGGGAGGGCCCAAGGACAATTCCATCTTGCACTTCTTTTTTTTCTTTGCATTATGTACAGTTTGGGGCCTAGTTTTTCTAACTGCCATCCTGTCTGCCACTGCAGTGTCACTCCTAGATGGGTCACGTGTTTGTGCCGCCCACTCGTGTCGCTTAGCATAGTCATCCAGCTACCTCGGTGCAACCTTTTGGACATGAAAACACTATTGTGAGGTGTGAGGTGTTCAGAATAGACTGGAAATTAGTGGAAATTAAGGTTATTGAGGTTAATAATAGCATAGGAGCAGAGAAACCAACAAATTCTGTGATTTTAGCTGTTTTTATGCTTTTTAAAAAAAAAATACAGATCCAAAACACAAAACCCAGAACCCAAAACACGGAAGGGTGGTTTTGGCAAAACCAATCCAGATCCAAACACGAAGAAAGATCCAGATCCAAAACCAAAACACAAAACACGAAAAGTGGCCGGTGCACACCCCTAGAATAAACACAACCCTTGTACAAATGTGACATTATCATATAGTTCCTGGCCGATTGGTTCCAGCTCCCTCTTGTTTGCATTCAGCAGTGTCTCACATTGTGATTTCAGGTAGATTAAAGGTTAGTTTTACCTCACACTAAAAATTGTAGTGTTGAGTTAGGTCATATAAATAAAGTGAGAAAATGTATTTGCTACTGAAAGAGGAGTGCGCTACTGCACAGACACCAGTCTTCCTGTTCTCCAGGGTGACTTCATGCCCTGTCCCAAGATGGTCACCAAGCTCACTATTTGCCATCTTGTCTCTACTGTGTAAAGTGACACGGTGGGAGACAGAAGGCTCCGACTTGGCTCCTATGAGAGACCCAGTTAATTACCTGCTATAAAGCTCTTCCAGCATCTTTGCACCACTACCCAGCTTTTGCTCACTGGCCGGTGAGCTGTATACTAGAACCCTGCTCCACTCCATTACCAGTGTACATATAACAGTGAGTACGGCTGTACCTGCTATAATTCAAAAAGCCAACACCACTGGTTAGGTAGCTGGACTGTTTATAGTGTGAGTTGTCTGCTGGTGTATGCCTATATAACTCTGCAATATCAACATCTGCATACACATCATTTCTGACTTTGCCTCCGCTCTTTTTGGTTTTAGGTGGTATCACATCATACATGCTATCCACTATCCCAAATGAGGTGGGAAAATGTCCTGCCGACCTGACAATCAGCACTTTATAGGAATGATAGTCACAACTCGTACTGGGAAAATATATATATATTTTTTTTTTACGAGCAATAAACTTTCTTTATCTGGTGGAGGCGTCTTATTAGGGAACCTCATCTGCTCGCTCCCCATTAACCAGTTGTCTCCGCTGTTTATTAGTCACTTAGTTTGTAACGATGAATTAGCTGTTTTCAGGTCAGAGACACCTATGACAGCGTCGTCCTTTCATCTGGCAAGGTGTCAGGCCGAGGGAGTACATCAACAGGAAACCCCCCACTGAGGTGTGAGATGCACCTGATCCTCCATCACAGCAGCATGTTATACTGGGGGTAAGGAGGCATCCAGACAATGCTGTCATGTGCGCTACTGTGCCTCACCCATCCCACGCACGTGTGAAAGTGAGACACGTGCAATTTCGATAGACATTTCCGGGTGGTAACGAGGTGGGAGGCTAGAAGTCCCGGGCCTGTTGGTGTCAGCAACTGCGTCTGAAGAAGCCGTTCCGCTGACACTGGCTGCCATAGTGAGTCGGCACCCTAGGCAGGTGCAATGGCCGATGTCCATGACGATGGTGGCAGTGGAACGGCTTCTTCACATCACATCAGCGGAATCTCGCCAAAGCTGGTGGCAACTCGATAGGGCGCCCATCGGCAATGGCATTACCATAAAGATGTTGTAGCGGCTGCGCCAAAAGACCCAGCGGCTACTGCAACTGTGTACGACGCAGAAGCTCCTCCTCGGTGCTATTTACAGGGATTTTACAGATTTTTTCCTCACCTTGCTTTGAATTTTGTAAAATTTTACTAAATTTCACTAAATATATCATGTAATCTTTCCTCCGTGCTTTTCAGCCATACATTTATATCATCAAGCAGAGATATTCCTTTCTAGATATGACACAAAGTTTTGTATGATCACAGCAGCTCTGTATCTCAGGAAACAGACAACTCTGATGATATAAAGACATGACTGAAAACTAGTGCGCAGACCCCCCCGTGTTTTCTTTCTAAATCATTGTCGTGTTTTAGTTCACTTTGGGTTTTGGTTGTCTTTAAAAATGTATAAACTTTATAAAAACAGCTAAAATCATGTAACTTGTTTTTGTTCCTATAGTATTATGGGGCCTATTCATCATTACTAAACTTTCCCTGGAGATAATTAGGTATAGAACTGGCATGGAGTTCTACCTAATTACCATAACTATCTATTCCGAAAAGCTGTAATTTTTGCGATGTTATCCCTGTCTACACTAACTTACCGCAGCTGGAAACAGTGCCTGGGGCATGCGCTGTTACATTCGTTAACCCAGTGCATGCGCAGCACTGCCTACACATGCGGTAAGTTTGTGTCCCCCCTCCGCTCACCTCCCCCCCTTCAGCACTTACCTGCCCGCGCAGCAGCCTCCGGCTCCGTCCTGCTGGTCTATCACATGGTCTCCCAGCAGACCACAGTACAGATTAGATAAAAAACAAAAAGTTTTTTTTATTTCTAATCTTTATTGTGTTCTGCTGGGAGAACACAGTGTCCGACCAGCCTCCGGAGCCAGAGGACGCACCAGACCGCCGGAGGAAGACGTCGGGGGACCTGTCCAGCTGGCAGCAGGTAAGTTTCACCTGCTATTCGCCACCGCACAGTGCGGTTAGTACCTCCATCAAATTCCGAAAAGTCATAATTTTCGGAATTTGATGAATACCATAATTTCCACATCCCCAAACTAATGTACCCATACTAATGTACTAATGTATGGGGAGTGTGGAAATTAACGCAGGGGGACTTAGCAAGGAGATATCAGTGATGTCTCCTTTGCTAAGTGGCTTCATGAATACTAAAATAACGTTATTTAAGGAAAATGTCCTTAAAAACGTTAATTTAGTGTTGATGAATAGGCCCCTCTGTCCTACTCAAAACCCCAGAGTGATCCCAACCGGGACTCGGTTCAACTTGGTACCCCAAAGTTCAGCTGTGTACGGTTTTCAGCCAAACCGAATCACTCATCTGTACTGAAAACCACATTTATAATCAGTATAGCTGCATACACACACAACGATTTTTTGAACGATTATCATTTAACGATAATCGTTTGAAAAAATCGTTCACTTTCTGAGTCAAACAATGAACGATTATTGTTCATGCGCGTTCACGTTTGTAGTTTGTAGTTCAGTCAGACTTGTCAACTCAACGATTTTCATTAAGTTAATATGCAAAAATCATTTGTAGTTCATAAAAATCGTTCTTTACATTTAAATGAACATAGTAAATGAACAACTTTAGTAAACGATTTTAGTTCATTTTTTCAAGGTAGAAAATCGTTTACTAAAATCGTTCATTAACTCAATCGTTGGGTGTGTATGCAATGCAGCTTATGGAGCGTACACACGGTCAGATTTGTCAGACTTGTCAGATTTGTCAGATGAACGATTGAACGATTAAACGATCTGAACGATTTTACCAAAGTTTTGAACGATTTGAACGATTGAACGATTTTTGACTACATTAAAATGAATGGAATCGTCCAAGTCTGACTGCAAACCCATCAGATGTCAGATATCGTTATCTGACAAACGGGAACGCGCATCGTTGATCGTCCATCGTTCAGGCATGTCAGATATGAACGATTTTCCATCAGATATGAACGACTGAACGATTTTTAAATCGTTATTGTTCATATCTGAAGGAAAAATCTGATCGTGTGTATGCACCATTAAGCTGCATACACACACAACGATTTTGTTACCAACGATTTTATGAACGATTTTATGAACGATTTTCTGTCAGATTATCTGTCAGATTTTTTAAAGTGTAATGAATGATTTTTATGAACTACAAATGATTTTTGCATATTCCCTTAATGAAAATCGTTCAGTTGACAAGTCTGACTGAACTACAAACTACAAAAGTGAACGCGCATGAACGATAATCGCTCATCATTTGACTCAGAAAGTGAATGATTTTTTCAAACGATTATCGTTAAACGATATCGTTTAACG
Source organism: Taudactylus pleione (assembly GCA_031769625.1). NCBI lineage: Eukaryota > Metazoa > Chordata > Amphibia > Anura > Myobatrachidae > Taudactylus > Taudactylus pleione. The sequence continues at coordinate 697,715 of JAUIMM010000860.1, forward strand.
ATAATCGTTCAAAAATCGTTGTGTGTGTATGCACCTTTAGTACTAGTAGACGCAGCGGAAGGACAGATGCAGAGCAATACATTCACGTCGCACTAATGCTGGGTACACACTTATCTATATCACGTTTATTCGAGCTTTGAACGATGTAACACAAGTGCTCCGGCGGGTGTGTGTGCTCCCAATATGTCTGGTCTGCCCTGCAGCACAGCTGATGCCAATATATCTGGCAGTGTGCGGACGACCCTCTGACAGGCCGTACACTTACTGCAGGGAACACCAACACTGACATCTCAACTGGCCGGGCAAATTTACATGCCCGTCCAGTCGTGATGTCAGGCCAGACGTATCGAGCAGCCGATTGGTAAATGTATATAGCTTACCAATCGGACGGCGGATCGGTCTGCTCTGCTGACCAATCAGTCGTTGTAGTGTGTACCCAGCTGAAGTCTGATTGCAATTTGTCTTGTAAATCTCTTTGCCTGCATAGACTGTAAGCTCTTTGGGTCAGTTTTCCTGCTACATGAGACTGGTAGTGCTATTTTTGTAGTAGTTGCTGTTATTTCTGCTGTAGTGCTGCCCTGTAAATGAAGATCACCTCACCTATAGTAATGGAGGAATAATTAGGAGCTGTGTGTGTGAGATACACTATCTGCACTGTCAGCTGTAACTGAGGAACCGTTATCCAAATGTCAATAGCTAAATAAGCCAATGGCCTCTAATTGTCACTTAGCAAACTGATTGGGGATGTGTGAGATGTGTTATCTGCTGGGAGAGGGAAATCTTTCATTAGCGGCTGACACAGTGCAGCAGCATACAGTGTACAGAGTGCAGGAGAGCAGCGTACAGAGTGCAGGAGAGCAGCATACAGTGTACAGAGTGCAGGAGAGCAGCGTACAGAGTGCAGGAGAGCAGCATACAGTGTACAGAGTGCAGGAGAGCAGCGTACAGAGTGCAGGAGAGCAGCATACAGTGTACAGAGTGCAGGAGAGCAGCATACAGTGTACAGAGTGCAGAAGAGCAGCATACAGTGTACAGAGTGCAGGAGAGCAGCATACAGTGTACAGAGTGCAGGAGAGCAGCATACAGAGTGCAGGAGAGCAGCATACAGTGTACAGAGTGCAGAAGAGCAGCATACAGTGTACAGAGTGCAGGAGAGCAGCATACAGTGTACAGAGTGCATCAGCATACAGTGTAGACTGCAGGAGAGCAGCATACAGTATACAGAGTGCAGAAGAGCAGCATACAGTGTACAGAGGGTCTGATTCTGATAAAGGTGGTGGCTATTTAAAAGAACCGTTCGCTCTTTGTGGTCTGTTGACGCCTCTATGTCTGAACGAGCGAACAAAACTTGCGGTCGTTTTTTTAAAAAATACGCCCCCTGGCCGCTCGCATCCTACGTCATGTCCGCTATTTATTAGATTAATCGAGTACATCGAACAGCGTATGAACTGCTCGCTATTCTTGTGGTTGGTTTTTGCTACCACAATCTTGCGAGCAGTTCTGGCTATAAAATAACCCAGTGACGTGGTCAATGACGCTCCAGTATTAATTATGCACACCCATAAAACACCCGTTTTGACCTTTAAGCACGCCTGCGTTCTGAATTCCACTCCCCGTTTTCAAGCACCTTCCCCTGTTACCACCCACATACGCCTCCTCCTGTCACTCAAATTAGCAGGCATTCGCTATTTAGCGAACAAGCGATTTTCGGCCGCACTCACTGGTTCGCGCATGCGTATTAGAAACCGTACACATGCGCAGATGTGCGAACATCGCTCGGAATGAGCGAACGGCCGCTTACGAGCGGCTCTGAATGAAACCCAGAGTGCAGGAACCTCTGCTGGCGGGCTGGCTATACATGGAAATCCCCTCCATGTAGCCCAAGGAGATGACACTAGGATTAAGTTTTTTTTATCAAACGTTAAATACCTAGTACCAGTATGTATTTAGAGGGTGGGAGGAAATTGGAGCACAGGGAGGAAGCCCAAAAAGATGGAGAGAACATACAAACCCTACACAGATGCTGTGTAGTTGCCTTTATAACTGTGTCACCAGAGACCCCAGGCTGCCAGCCCTGATAACCTGAGGGTAGCATTGTGTGGTCTCTGGGCCGTGTCTGCTAGAAAATAACATACTGGGGGGGGGGAGGAAATCTTCAGCGACAAGGCCTCTCCCCATTACATCTCATACCACTGCTGACCGCCCAGTTTAAGCTCTTCCAGCGTCTTCTGTCGTCTTTGTCCTTCAATCTTCAGGAGCTCTCTGCTCCTTCACCACCTGACGGATGGCTCATATCAGCCAGCTCCAGTGGGCATGACGATGACGTGCCGTGATTGGCTTGCCAGTCATGGCTCGTGGTGCCATTTTTTAAATGGGTCATGCCGACATTGTGTTGGAAACCCACCACTGCTGAACCCACTGCCAAACGCTGCGGTAATGTCAGGGACTGGATCCTCCAGGATACAAGGTCCGCCGCCATTCACACAGCCTCTGCCAGGGCCCGCCGCGTCGGCAGAAGTTACCAGGATCCCTCCAGATCCTGCCCCACTGCCATGCCCGTTACCTGGTGTTAATTAGACGGCGAGTGCTGCTGATCCGGAGATCCGGTGCCAGCTCTGGCAGCATACACACCTCCATATCGGTTGCCTGATCGGCGGTCGGGTCTCCTGAGATTTAAGCATGTTTAATAATCATTGGACCCGACCAGGATGGGCTGAACGCTTCGGTCGGGGGAGGGTACACACTTGTCCAACGTCGGACCAACTGGTCTGTCGTGTGTTCTAGAGTGACCGCAGATTGGACAAGTGTGTAGTTGTGTACCCATCTGTACACTCACACTTACTGCACATGGCACATCTTCCAGGGGGCACAGGGTCTGATTCTGAGTCACTTACAAGTCCGAAGGGACAGAGTCTGCGTCTAAGCCACCATCTGCAATTGCTCCAGCGGAAGCGCAGGTTGGTAGTACCATTGCCGGCTAAGACACTGCGGTCTACATCGCGCACCATGCACCCACGGCCCTACCCCTCACCCTAGTAACAATCATCTGTGAGGACCAGTCCTGTGACTGTAGAATCCCCTCTGGAAGTATATACGCTATATATTATATACTACTTGTTTTGGGGGGAGGGGGATAAAGTGTCTGTTAGTGCAGTAATTTGGGGTCTCGTTGAGGGAACACTGCTGCCCCTGTGAAGGTTGTCCCCCCCCCTTCCCCAGCTATCAGTGTCAGGGGTCTGCTCCTTCTCTCTCAGTAGAGTAATATTGTTCTTCCTGTTTAAACAAGAAGCATTTCATCCCCAGCTCTATAGGGAGGGGGGGGGGGGGGGACCAGCCCGGCTTCTCTATATCATAAATACAGACCAGGAGACCTCAGCAGAGGAAGGGTCTCTCCGCACACCCCACCCACACACACATCTTCATCTTCCAAAATTCAGTTCCGATCCCTTGGCTGCCCAGCTCGGTACTGGCATGATGGCATGTTACCAGGCTACCCCAGGGTAGGGTGAAGAGGCTGAGAGCACCAGCATTGCCAGTACCTCTATAACTCATACATCAGCTCACACAATGTCTCATCACATTGTGCCACATTCTGCATGAGCGCACCCAGGGCCACCTGGAGCAATGTCTGGTCCTGACGCTTCCACCTTCCATGTAGTGTCAGTGCACATTACCTTCCCCCCTGCTTCCAGAGCACCCCATGTACTGTCAGTGCACACTACCTCTCCGCTTCCCAGAGCACCCCATGTACTGTCAGTGCACACTACCTCTCCGCTTCCCAGAGCACCCCATGTACTGTCAGTGTACACTACTTCCCCGCTTCCTGGGGCCCCCCATGTACTGCCAGTGCACACTATCTCCCCGCTTCCAGAGCCCCCCATGTACTGCCAGTGCACACTACCTCCCCGCTCCCTGTGGCCCCCATGTACTGCCAGTGCACACTACCTCCCCGCTCCCTGTGGCCCCCATCTACTGTTAGTGCACACTACCTCTCCGCTTCCCAGAGCCCCCCATGTACTGCCAGTGCACACTACCTCTCCGCTTCCCAGAGCACCCCATGTACTGTCAGTGCACACTACCTCTCCGCTTCCCAGAGCCCCCCATGTACTTCCAGTGCACACTACCTCTCCGCTTCCCAGAGCACCCCATGTACTGTCAGTGCACACTACCTCTCCGCTTCCCAGAGCACCCCATGTACTGTCAGTGTACACTACTTCCCCGCTTCCTGGGGCCCCCCATGTACTGCTAGTGCACACTATCTCCCCGCTTCCAGAGCCCCCCATGTACTGCCAGTGCACACTACCTCCCCGCTCCCTGTGGCCCCCATGTACTGCCAGTGCACACTACCTCCCCGCTCCCTGTGGCCCCCATCTACTGTTAGTGCACACTACCTCTCCGCTTCCCAGAGCCCCCCATGTACTGCCAGTGCACACTACCTCTCCGCTTCCCAGAGCACCCCATGTACTGTCAGTGCACACTACCTCTCCGCTTCCCAGAGCCCCCCCATGTACTTCCAGTGCACACTACCTCTCCGCTTCCCAGAGCACCCCATGTACTGCCAGTGCACACTACCTCCCCGGGGCCCCCCATGTACTGCCAGTGCACGCTACCTCCCCGCTTCCCAGAGCACCCCATGTACTGCCAGTGCACACTACCTCCCCGCTCCCCGGGGCCCCCATGTACTGCCAGTGCACACTACCTCCCCGCTCCCTGTGGCCCCCATCTACTGTTAGTGCACACTACCTCTCCGCTTCCCAGAGCCCCCCATGTACTGCCAGTGCATACTACCTCTCCGCTTCCCAGAGCACCCCATGTACTGTCAGTGCACACTACCTCTCCGCTTCCCAGAGCCCCCCATGTACTTCCAGTGCACACTACCTCTCCGCTTCCCAGAGCACCCCATGTACTGCCAGTGCACACTACCTCCCCGGGGCCCCCCATGTACTGCCAGTGCACGCTACCTCCCCGCTTCCCAGAGCACCCCATGTACTGCCAGTGCACACTACCTCCCCGCTCCCCGGGGCCCCCATGTACTGCAAGTGCACACTACTCCCTGCTTCCTTGGGCCCTCCATGTACTGATGTGCACACTACCTTCACACTTCCTGGGGCCCCCCATGTACTGCCAGTGCACACTACGTCCCCGCTTCCTGGGGCCCCCCATGTACTGCCAATGTATGCTATCACCCTGCTTCCTTGGGCTCTCCATATACTGATGTGCACACTACATCCCCGCTTCCTGGGGCCCCCCATGTACTGCCAGTGCCCACTACCTCCCCGCTCCCTGTGGCCCCCTATGTACTGCCAGTGCACACTACCTCCCCGCTGCCTGGGGCCCCCCATGTACTGTCTGTGCACACTACCTCCCTGCTTCCTGTGGCCCCCATGTACTGCCAGTGCACGCTACCTCCCCGCTTCCCAGAGCACCCCATGTACTGCCAGTGCACACTACCTCCCCGGGGCCCCCCATGTACTGCCAGTGCACGCTACCTCCCCGCTTCCCAGAGCACCCCATGTACTGCCAGTGCACACTACCTCCCCGCTCCCCGGGGCCCCCATGTACTGCAAGTGCACACTACTCCCTGCTTCCTTGGGCCCTCCATGTACTGATGTGCACACTACCTTCACACTTCCTGGGGCCCCCCATGTACTGCCAGTACACACTACGTCCCCGCTTCCCAGACTGACCCATGTACTCCCAGTGCACACTACCTCCCACTTGCTGGGGCCCCCCATGTACTGCCAGTGCACACTACGTCCCCGCTTCCTGGGGCCCCCCATGTACTGCCAGTGTATGCTATCACCCTGCTTCCTTGGGCTCTCCATATACTGATGTGCACACTACATCCCCGCTTCCTGGGGCCCCCCATGTACTGCCAGTGCCCACTACCTCCCCGCTCCCTGTGGCCCCCTATGTACTGCCAGTGCACACTACCTCCCCGCTGCCTGGGGCCCCCCATGTACTGTCTGTGCACACTACCTCCCTGCTTCCTGTGGCCCCCATGTACTGCCAGTGCACGCTACCTCCCCGCTTCCCAGAGCACCCCATGTACTGCCAGTGCACACTACCTCCCTGCTCCCCGGGGCCCCCATGTACTGCAAGTGCACACTACTCCCTGCTTCCTTGGGCCCTCCATGTACTGATGTGCACACTACCTTCCCACTTCCTGGGGCCCCCCATGTACTGCCAGTACACACTACGTCCCCGCTTCCCAGACTGACCCATGTACTCCCAGTGCACACTACCTCCCACTTGCTGGGGCCCCCCATGTACTGCCAGTGCACACTACATCCCCGCTTCCTGGGGCCCCCCATGTACTGCCAGTGTATGCTACCACCCTGCTTCCTTGGGCTCTCCATATACTGATGTGCACACTACATCCCCGCTTCCTGGGGCCCCCCATGTACTGCCAGTGCACACTACGTCCCCACTTCCCAGAGCGCCCCATGTACTCCCAGTACACACTACCCCCCTGCCGCCAGTGGCACCCCATGTACTGCCAGTGCACACTACGTCCCTGCTTCCTGGGGCCCCCCATGTACTGCCAGTGTATGCTACCTGCCTACTTCCTGGGGCACCCCATGTCATGCCAGTGCACACTACGTCCCTGCTTCCTGGGGCCCCCCATGTACTGCCAGTGTATGCTACCTCCCTGCTTCCTGGGGTGTCTAAATCTACTGCACATGCGTGGGTCTCTGAGAAAATGGTGCCCACACCTTATTCTCGGGGACATCAGTACATACCTACTCGCCTGATTTGGCCGGGAGTCTCCCGAAAATCCCCTCATCCCACAATTCCCAGACAAAACCCACCCAGAGCGGGGGTACCAAATATACGCGATTCATGCTGAATCACATCATCATGTCCCCACCCCGTGCCTCACAATGGCGATAATCTCGGCATTGTGTAGCGGGGGTGGGGCCAAAATGATGTGATTGCGTGAAGCCTCCATTACCGGGTAATATGCCCGTCCACGCCCCCCTATGCAGTGCAATGCCCCCCCTGGAGGGGGCTGGCAGAATGTCTGCATCAGTACTGCACACGCACAAGTCACCGGGAAAATTGGCGCCGCCATTTTCTCAGTGATTTTTGCTGAACTGTGGCACTGTCCCAGCACTGTCCCGGCGCTGCTGAGCAGCATTCTGGAGACTTTGGAACGGTAAGTATAACAATATATTGGCCCAAGGGGTGGGTTGAGTGCACGCCTTGCACCATGCTTGCCAACAATCTGGCTGTCCCTTCTGGGAGGGAGCAGCCAGGTCAGCATAGCAGGGGACGGGGTCATGCTGGCTCGATTCAGCGTGAATCATGTCATCGGCCAGAGGGCCGGGAGCAGCATCCGATTTTCGGGAGGCTCCCGGCTGAACGGGAGGGTAGACAAGTATGCCTTGCGCCCCTTATATATATACGAATTGGTAACGTGGAGCTCGCACGTAAATTCAGAGTGTCATTGCAACTATAGGATAAGCAGCGCTGTACGTAATTACAGCATGGGCCTGGGCTAACTGTGCATAGGGGAAAATGTTCCCTCCTCTGCGCACATAGTAGTTTTAATTGTTTTCGGTTTTTTTTATTGTTTTATTGTTTTCGGGGGTTATGGGGGCCACACTCCCAAGATTTAGCCACATCTCTCACTGCATCCGGGCCCACCATTGCTCTCTACAGCCCTGGGTGCAAGCGCACGCTGTAAAAGCAAGCCTATGGATAGGGGTGGTCCTGCTGGAGAGATGTGTAGAACCCTGCCTACAGGTGAATATCTGCATTTAGAGCCTGATTCAGCATGGCTAGCAGCAGCATACGGAGATGGGAAATTGTTGCGAACTGCACATGTACCACACAGGGCATGCGCGACCGCAGCCTTGCAATCACACTGCGATCACGCAGACTACGGAAAGCCATCGCAGAGTAAGTGACAGGTAGTCAGCGTCTGTGGGTGGTGACGAGGGAGTGGTTGGAGAAACGCAGGCGTGCCAATCCGTTTGAACGCCGTTACGTGGGTGTGCAAAAATTAGCCACTGTGGCGGCATACGCAGCTTGTGTACATACTGCGTGCGTCGAGACTTGCAATTACTGAGATAGGTCAGGGCTGCTGTAATTGTGCGTGAGGGTCCGATGTTACTCCATGTTACTGGTGTGTACACAGAACAGTGAGGTATTACGGATGTGAGAAAGCGGTAGTTGGCGTTTCTATGCCAGGTGAGCGGTTGCAAACATTAGCATATTTTCGCAGCAGCCCTGCAAGCAATTACGCAGCCGCGATGGTAATATCGATCCGTGCTGAATCTGGCCTGGTTCCGTGCATGCAATGAGGAAGCAGTTACGCCCGACTAGCGCACAAAACTGCGTCAGCACCGAAGTGATCAGGCCTTTGCATTCATTTATATTTTCCACGCTCACATTCCACAAAGGGTTGTGAGGTGAGAGGCACTATAGGCGTTATATACTCTCACATCATGAAGTGCTCGCTGCACCACTGTGTTCTGTGTCAGTAAATGAGCCCTTGCTGACTGGCAGAACACAGCAAAGATTCCGTCCCATTTGTTACACGTCAGCGGGGGAGGCGCAGGTGGTCTGTGGGTTCGCTGTGCACTCAGCAAAAGGCCCAATAACCGCAGTGTAAACGCGCAGTCGTCTCTGCCCTGATAACGCACACAAAACGCGAGGACGCTACAATGTCGTCTGACTGATTAATATAATGTATAACAAAGCTCATTGATCCGAAGCAGTGAATGTAATCATCCCCGCATTATTGTATAAGCCATACTTATCTGGCGATAGGTACATTGTGTTTGCACCTGCAGCTGACATTCAGGGCTGTAGATGTTTTGACATTTGTTGCTACTAATCTGTGACATGTCACACCGTACTGTGGTGAGAGCGGCTTCCACAAGACGACAATGTTTATTCTATCAACAAACACGTTGTTATGACAGGAGCCTGACGGACATTACTACCCTGTGACGCGGTTAATGGTTAGATGCTCAGATTGTCTGCTTGTTGACCAGCCCTCCTATACAGGCTATCTGAACTGAAATACTCTGTGCTGCTGTTATGTTCATAATGATTAGAGGTTGTCCTAGCCCTTCCCACTTACTCTCCTGCATGCCCGCCCTTGTGTGCCCAGCGATGAAGGATGAATACAATGGTCGGCCTAATCCTGGCTGAATGCACACACCCACAGGAGGAAGGAAGCTGTAAATGAGTCTAATACACTATATATTAGCTGTTCCCGTGCCCTGGACGCTGTCATTGTGGAAACAGTCCCCATTACCACCAGCCCCCTTGCTGCCAGTGTACTCTCATTACTGTACTACTAGTGTCCATTATATCATATATAAATCATTGTGCACACACCGCCCATCTCTACCAGATGCAAGGCCCAGTCCCAGATGAATAGTGACCCCAACTACAACCTCCTGCCTCTCTGCAAACACCTCGTACCTCCCTTTGCAGCCAGATAACGGCTCCACCCTCACTTTTCCTCCCTCAGCCTTGGGCGGCGTCTCCCACCAGTATCTCTGTAGCCATCTAATGCTTCCCAATGCCTCTTATCCCGTCCGGAAAATGTCTGTAACCCACATAAATAAATTGTATATAAAGTGGAATATGTTCACCCTGATTAGCGCCTGAGTCGCAGAAAGAAGCAGCATGAAACGCCAGCGCCATTAGTCAGGGGACCCGTGGCTTTTAGTCACGTTGGAATAGGTGTATGCATACAAATCTGTATGTGGGGTCACCTAAGGCACCCAGGAATATTATCCCCAGGCTGTAGCTTAATGAGAGTTTCCCGGTAAAACACGTAGTACATAACTGTGTCAGTCCCCCTGCGGGGATTAGATTACAGACCACCTCAGCTCCCGCTCTTTTCTGCCACAGAATAGGCCGCCTGGCACTTAGAGGGTCTGCAGACAGCTGGCAGCTGCCCCCCCCATAAGCCTGTGACACCCAGCGTACAAAGACCTGAGACAGCTGAGCTAATTAGGCATCTGTCCACAAGGGTCTCCCTCCATTCAGCTCCAAGCACTCACTCCCCAGCTATAATAGATGTAACGTTTCCAGCATTAGGCACTGAGCCCCCCCCCCCCCAAGTGACACAAATCTATGAGGACACCATCCGGGCGGGAGAGGGCTACATTCATGTGCAATGCCACATTCACCCCAGTACTGTAGGGAAGTCAATTCTTCAGCAATTCTTCACCCATTTCCAACCTATTTAAGAAGCATCCATGTGCTGCTTAATGACTGCCCACATCAGACATGACTCATTGCTTTCTATGGTAAATACTATTATTAAAGAAATAGAGCCATTACTTTCCATGGGGAGACTACTATAATTTATATAATAGTGCCATTCTTTTGCATGGGAGAACTACTGCAAATGAAGTAATGGAACTATTACATCCTATGGGAGTATTACTGTCACTGAAGTAATAGAGCCATTACATCCTATGGGAGTATTACTGTCACTGAAGTAATAGAGCCATTACACCCTATGGGAGTATTACTGTCACTGAAGTAATAGAGCCATTACATCCTATAGGAGTATTACTGTCATTTAAGTAATAGAGCCATTACACCCTATGGGAGTATTACTGTCACTGAAGTAACGGAACCCTATGGGAGTATTACTGTCACTGAAGTAATAGAGCCATTACATCCTATGGGAGTATTACTGTCACTGAAGTAATAGAGCCATTACATCCTATGGGAGTATTACTGTCACTGAAGTAATAGAGCCATTACATCCTATGGGATTATTACTGTCACTGAAGTAATAGAGCCATTACACCCTATGGGAGTATTACTGTCACTGAAGTAATAGAGCCATTACATCCTATGGGAGTACTACTGTCACTGAAGTAATAGAGCCATTACACCCTCTGGGAGTGTTACTGTCACTGAAGTAATAGAGCAATTACATCCTATGGGAGTATTACTGTCAATGAAGTAATAGAGCCATTACATCCTATGGGAGTACTACTGTCACTGAAGTAATAGAGCCATTACATCCTATGGGAGTATTACTGTCACTGAAGTAATAGATCCATTACATCCTATGGGAGTATTACTGTCACTGAAGTAATAGAGCCATTACATCCTATGGGAGTATTACTGTCAATGAAGTAATAGAGCCATTACATTCTATGGGATTATTACTGTCACTGAAGTAATAGAGCCATTACATTCTATGGGATTATTACTGTCACTGAAGTAATAGAGCCATTACATTCTATGGGATTATTACTGTCACTGAAGTAATAGAGCCATTACATCCTATGGGAGCATTACTGTCACTGAAGTAATAGAGCCATTACATCCTATGGGAGTACTACTGTCACTGAAGTAATAGAGCCATTACTTTCTATGGGATTATTACTGTCACTGAAGTAATAGAGCCATTACCTCCTATGGGAGAATTACTGTCACCGAAGTAATAGAGCCATTACATCCTATGGGAGTATTACTGTCACTGAAGTAATAAATCCATTACACCCTATGGGAGTATTACTGTCACTGAAGTAATAGAGCCATTACATCCTATGGGAGTATTACTGTCACTGAAGTAATAGAGCCATTACATCCTATGGGAGTATTACTGTCACTGAAGTAATAGAGCCATTACATCCTATAGGAGTATTACTGTCATTTAAGTAATAGAGCCATTACACCCTATGGGAGTATTACTGTCACTGAAGTAACGGAACCCTATGGGAGTATTACTGTCACTGAAGTAATAGAGCCATTACATCCTATGGGAGTATTACTGTCACTGAAGTAATAGAGCCATTACACCCTATGAGAGTATTACTGTCACTGAAGTAATAGAGCCATTACATCCTATGGGAGTATTACTGTCACTGAAGTAATAGAGCCATTACATCCTATGGGAGTATTACTGTCACTGAAGTAATAGAGCCATTACATCCTATGGGAGTATTACTGTCACTGAAGTAATAGAGCCATTACATCCTATGGGATTATTACTGTCACTGAAGTAATAGAGCCATTACACCCTATGGGAGTATTACTGTCACTGAAGTAATAGAGCCATTACATCCTATGGGAGTACTACTGTCACTGAAGTAATAGAGCCATTACACCCTCTGGGAGTGTTACTGTCACTGAAGTAATAGAGCAATTACATCCTATGGGAGTATTACTGTCAATGAAGTAATAGAGCCATTACATCCTATGGGAGTACTACTGTCACTGAAGTAATAGAGCCATTACATCCTATGGGAGTATTACTGTCACTGAAGTAATAGATCCATTACATCCTATGGGAGTATTACTGTCACTGAAGTAATAGAGCCATTACATCCTATGGGAGTATTACTGTCAATGAAGTAATAGAGCCATTACATCCTATGGGAGTACTACTGTCACTGAAGTAATAGATCCATTACATCCTATGGGATTATTACTGTCACTGAAGTAATAGAGCCATTACATCCTATGAGAGTACTACTGTCACCGAAGTAATAGAGCCATTACATCCTATGGGAGTACTACTGTCACTGAAGTAATAGATCCATTACATCCTATGGGAGTATTACTGTCACTGAATAGAGCCATTACCTCCTATGGGAGTATTACTGTCACTGAATAGAGCCATTACCTCCTATGGGAGTATTACTGTCACTGAATAGAGCCATTACCTCCTATGGGAGTATTACTGTCACTGAAGTAATAGAGCCATTACCTCCTATGGGAGTATTACTGTCACTGAAGTAATAGAGCCATTACATCCTATGGGAGTATTACTGTCACTGAAGTAATAGAGCCATTACATCCTATAGGAGTATTACTATCACTGAAGTAATAGAGCCATTACATCCTATGGGAGTATTACTGTCACTGAAGTAATAGAGCCATTACATCCTATGGGAGTACTACTGTCACTGAAGTAATAGATCCATTACATCCTATGGGATTATTACAGTCACTGAAGTAATAGAGCCATTACATCCTATGAGAGTACTACTGTCACTGAAGTAATAGAGCCATTACATCCTATGGGAGTACTACTGGCACTGAAGTAATAGATCCATTACATCCTATGGGAGTATTACTGTCACTGAATAGAGCCATTACCTCCTATGGGAATATTACTGTCACTGAAGTAATAGAGCCATTACATCCTATGAGAGTACTACTGTCAATGAAGTAATAGAGCCATTACATCCTATGGGAGTATTACTGTCACTGAAGTAATAGATCCATTACATCCTATGGGATTATTACTGTCACTGAAGTAATAGAGCCATTACATCCTATGAGAGTACTACTGTCACTGAAGTAATAGAGCCATTACATCCTATGAGAGTACTACTGTCACTGAAGTAATAGAGCCATTACATCCTATGGGAGTATTACTGTCACTGAATAGAGCCATTACCTCCTATGGGAATATTACTGTCACTGAAGTAATAGAGCCATTACACCCTATGGGAGTATTACTGTCACTGAAGTAATAGAGCCATTACACCCTATGGGAGTATTACTGTCACTGAAGTAATAGAGCCAATTACACCCTATTGGAGTATTACTGTCACTGAAGTAATAGAGCCATTACATCCTATGGGAGTATTACTGTCACTGAAGATCCTTTTGCTAATTCTTTTTTTTTTTAAGTAGCCTGTAGGCTACAATGGATAACATGTAAAGATAGCGTTGGCTATCAGATGTTCAAACTGAAACACAAGCTTGGTAAATTGGAGAAGACTGCAGTCTCCACTGAAATAAATGGGAAATGCGGTATCCTGTGTTGAATGCAGGGCATATATCTGATGTCCGCATAATTTAATGGTGACAAGTTTAATAAATGTACTATGTAAGGCGCTGCCGAACACTTGTGGCATCATATAAATAAAGGATAATAATAATTTTAATAATAAATAGGCAGTCAGCTTACTTCCTGCATTTGGGACAGGACTGTTGGAACCGACCATAAAGATCTATCCTGACTGTATACTACACACAGAAAGGAGAAGGAGCCCTCATACGCCATTCCCCTAGATTGTCAGCTCCTGTGCATTGGTGTCAGGCTGCCTGTGCCCGCTGCCTCTGTTATCTTATAGCAGCGGGGGCTACCAGGGAGCTATATAAATACACTGACAGAGTCGCTGGCAGCAGCAAAATAGTTCAGTGATGAAAACAAAACCGGGCAGAGCAGCTTTGCATAGACGAGTGACATCCAGTGTTTGCTGTACACAGCCCCAGACATGGCCCCCGAGGCTGATCTTATCGCATGTGCTGCAAACGAGCTGTCCGGCCATCTACTCTGTACTCAGCAGGCGGCACAGAGAAGGAATACCGCTAGGAAAATGATTGGGCGCTGACATCATAAACAAGCGGCCATTGTCTGCAGACCTCTCTGTATGCACAGTGCTATACACATTACAGTCATTATATCTCCTTGTTCATATTAATTAACGCATCTTAAGCTGGGTACACACCATACAATATATAGTACAATATATTGGTCCAGCGCGGATCGGAACGATATATCGTACACACGGTATAGTGTGTACGCCATATTCATTATTTACGACGGCTGTTCACATCGCATTATCCCGTATGCTGTTCTGCACAGAAGATGGGATGATGCAATAAATGACGCTGCAGCAGGTAACACAGAGGTTCCCAAACGCGGTCCTCAAGGCTCCCCAACAGCTCAGGTTTTAGAGCTATCCATGGTTGAGCACAGGTAATTAAATCAAATTGACTGCAGTACTAATTAAGTCACCTGTGTTCAACCATGGATAGCTCTAAAACATGAACTGTTGGGGAGCCTTGAGGACCGTGATTGGGAACCTCTGAGGTAACACACACTTGCCTACTTTTGAAAAAGCATTTCAGGGAGAGTGTGACAGCACCACTTACTCTATGAGCATGGCGGTAAAGTGGGCGTGTACTGCTACATCTGAGAGGCGTGTCATACATGTAATGGGCGTGTACTGCTACATCTAAGAGGTGTGTCATAAAATTGATTTACATCCAAATGTAAATGAGCCCCAAAGCAGTCAGTAAGAGCTATTTATGGATGAAAACACACTGTTACTTTTTTTAAAATGCATGTAGCCATAGGGATCACAGGGCCTGATTCAGACCCGGTCGCAAGCGCTGAGCGCTCACAACCGGGTCGATGGTGGCCCAGAGCGCATGCGCACGACGGAGCCGGCTCCGTCGTGCGCATGCACGAGACCCGGATAGCGATGGGCAAATCGTCGCTCTCGTACCAAAGGGGGCGTGCTGTCAATGTTGAGTGACAGTACGCCCCCTTTGGTGGGCAGGCCGGGGGGGGTGGCTGCCCAACGGAGGCGTTCCCATGTGAATGCCTACCGTTTGGGGCCGGCCCCACTGACATCAATCTATACAGCTGAAATCTCTCTGGGGCTTGCGGCAACGAGACCCTACCACAAGGGTGTCGTCGCAAGCCCGATGGTCGCGATGGTCTTGACCATCGCGACCATCTTCCTGGCCGCTCGCTATAACTGTGGGTGGTCACCCACAGCTATGCGAGCGGCCAGGAGGCCGTTCTAAAAAAAAAAAAGACCGGCCCTGATTCAGAGCGAGCGCTCTGTCAGAGCGTCCGGCTCTGAATCAGGGCCACTGTGCCTTATAACCAATGCAGGCAAATTATACTAATGATCCCATTTGATTGTGTATATCTCTATATTTCCAAGTACATAACAGTTACATAATGGGGGTAAGGCGCAATCAGGGAGATTGGTAGACTCTTCAGGGAGTCGGGGAGATTGCTGCTATGTCAGGGAGTCAGGGAGATTGCTGCTATGTCAGAGAGTCAGGGAGATTGCTGCTATGTCAGGGAGACAGGGAGATTGCTGCTATGTCAGGGAGTCGGGGAGATTGCTGCTATGTCAGGGAGTCGGGGAGATTGCTGCTATGTCAGGGAGTCGGGGAGATTGCTGCTATGTCAGGGAGTCGGGGAGATTGCTGCTATGTCAGGGAGTCGGGGAGATTGCTGCTATGTCAGGGAGACGGGGAGATTGCTGCTATGTCAGGGAGACGGGGAGATTGCTGCTATGTCAGGGAGATTGCTGCTATGTCAGGGAGTCTCTCTGACAATCAGGGAGAGTTGGCCAGTATGATGTAACGTCACATTGCGGCACTGTACATCATATCATGCAGTGTGTACGGCGTGCGCAATGTATTGTGACATCGCAACGCACCGTCACTGGGTCGCGCTATCGCATGGTGTGTACCCAGCTTTAGCATTGTAATGTAGATAATTCGATTTTTTCCTAGATGGTGCACAGCTATGTCCCGATCTTCTGTGCAGAGGGGAAATGTGTTTGAACCGTGTGAACCAGTACAAACACTGTAACGCCACCCATGAATACAAACTAGCATGTTATTGGTATAGGGGCTATTTAACAAGAGCCTAATGTAAGAGATATCACAGATGCAGCCAACAGTCCCTATTATTCTCAGTGGGGACTGCCAGCCGGCCTTGTTTCGAAGCTGAGCGTCTCCGTCTTCTCTCTAGCCAGCGGCACACGCAGAGGACTCTGGCGCTGTGCGCATGATCAGGTCTCCGGGAGAATGGTGTAGCGTCTGTTTTCACTACTATTTTTCTACTGCGCATGAGCAAAACGATGAGAAGACGACCACTGGGCCATTTTCACGGTGATTTGTGCGGCTCTGCCGCTGCTGACGCCGGACTACGGCGAGGTAATAAAGAACATGGGTGCAGGGTGGTGGTGTGGGCCCTCCTGGAACCAGGGGCCCATGTGCACATCACACCGTGCAAACATTACAGATACGCCACTGCGAGCGGCCGCATTTCTGCTAGTATCACAGCTCTGTCACAGTCACAGTATAATACTGTAATAAAATGCTGCAGAGGATGCTGGAGTCTAGTAATAATTCAGGTTGCTCTGCAATATGAGCAACAGACAGGTATACACAACCATCCTCCTCTCAATGCAATACATTTTTAGTGAGAGATTTCACGCTGCTGTCAGTATAGGGGGCGCTGTGACTACATTTTTATTTGTATCTCAGGTGAGTAGAGATTTTTAAATGTATTTGTTGAATGTTCTCCAGACATTTATCCACTGGAATTTGGGCTCAGGGGTCTGACTCAGAGGGGCACGCAGTGTCCATGCCGCAAGCAGTTGGCCAATGTCGCGTCTGAGTTGCGACTGATCATGCGTCTGAGTTGCACAGCACACGCGTCCCAAGACGCAGGCGCAGCACAGGATCGGGCGCAGGGCCTGAGAATTTTAGAGGTCATTCCTGGGAGGTAACGGGTGCCGTAGCTGATGCGGGCGCGTCGATGAAAGCGACTGCGTCCAAACACGCACGGCCGCTCACACAGGAGACCATGGACAGACGAAGAGGCTGCACCTACCCAAGTTTTGATGGTGCGGTGAAGGTTCATGTAAAGACGCACCGAGGCAGGAATGCGCCATCCCAAGAGCTGCAAGTGGGCGCCCTAGTTAAGCGAAATCGTCAGCGACATTAGTGTAAGACGCATATGTCTCAGAATCAGGCCCCATTTACAATGCGATCTGGACACGATATTAGCGCCCATGGTGACATTGCAGGATGCGATCATATCGGCCAAATGGACAGGCGCTTCGAAAAAGAGCCCAACCCTGCAATGTGCTGAGAAGTGACCGCGTCAGCTGTCTGAGGAGAACTAAACACATATATACAGTAAGTTACCTGCTGAACATATAACAAATGTATCCCCCATATATATACGTTACCGTATGTCCAGGCGCAGGCTTCAACGAGTATATAATAAACCACTAACTGACCAACAGTGGACGGACTTTCATAGGATATCACACGAGACTTCACATGATAATGTCAGCTATTAGCTGGATACTGGTGCCCAGGCATTCGTGCTGTAACCCATAGCAACCATAAGGACACACAGGGGCCCATTAATCATTAAGTACTATTTGCAGGGGATGGGTGTTTTTGGGGGTACCCGCAGATAATTAGTATCTCCTGAATGTATTATGGAGGGATCGTAGCAGATCATAGCAGCTATCTCAGATTAGGTTTCTATAGGCGATGTCAGAATTACCAAGTTCCGGAATCCGAAGGTGTCGTAAGCCGCTGTAGCCTATAGCCTGGAGAGAATTCCATAGGACTCCTCCCCGGCAATGGACGCTGCGCATGTGTGGTCAGCAGATCGCGCATGCACAGGATCCCCGGCCCTGCGGGTTCTTATTCATACATCCTGGCACTATGATGGCATCCTGGCACTATGATGGCATCCTGCAATGTTATCATGGGTGCTAATATCACGCCCAGATAGCATTGCTAATGTGATTATTAATTAATGGGCCCCATGGTAACTGTAAGCAAAATGACAAACATCTCCAGTACTACCATGGTATAGAAACCTTTACATATATTTGTGTGACTGATGCACGATGATTTTTACATGTACACCTGGCCTGTGAGACTGGTGATTTGTAGCCGCAGTGAGTAGGGCTCCATTTAAGAACGAGTCATAAACCCTTTAACACTCGTTTTTTACGTTAAAAGGGGGAACGGGGGTTATTTATTTGTTTATGATTGTACCGCTTACTCTTACTATAGATGGCGTTAGCCGCATTGTCCCCATTGACGGCATTGGGGACCCAGGAAAGCCTTTCCAACTTCAGCAGAGCCTTCACGTATGCGCATTAATGACCAACATGTCGGCGGCAACATTAGGCTGCTGGGGGCAACTCAGCAGAGGACGATGTGGAGGATGAAGAAGACCGGTGAGCGATATTATATACCAGCGGCATATTCGGGAGTAAGTACTAGTGACTGGCATCCCCTAAAATTATTCTGTGCCCCCTGTAATACTGGGTCCTCAAATGTACAGTGCTGTGGGATTGCCTTACACTATATAAATGAATGTGAATAATAATAATGCCTCTGTTAGACCCATTGGATGAAGACTGTCCATGAAGGGGTTAAGCCCCTGCATTCCTCTGTGTCATCCCCCCCCCCCCCCCCCCAGAGCTGACTAGGCCTCCTAGGAGATGGTGGGAGATCCAGGCAGCAGGCGGGAGAGACCCTCCTCTGCATTATTCATTAGCCCAGGGGGCTCTGTGGGCAGCAGGTGGGAAAGGGAAGGTCACAGCTAAGGGCACAAATGTCATTGTCATTCACCTGTGGCTGTCTATGCACCCAGAAATACAAGTATGGTGACCTGAGGCAGGATGGACATAGCCCAGGCACCACGTGGCGTCCCATTTCTGTGTCACGTACCCGCCTGCGGGGGATAACTGCGGCCAGGTCACATTACTCACTACACCTACAGGTCACCTGCCACAATGTTTATGAGCATTAAAGGCTGCTGTTATGATATCATCAGCAGGAAAACAATCCAAATATGACCGAGGCAAGGGAGGGTTACCCAGCCGTCCTGGCGATACTGGCACGCAGTGGTGATATCACCTCACCGGTCTCCGTCATGCCATGTGTGAGCCGGCTTCCCACATTTGGGATTTCTCTTCAATTAGCTAAAGATAAAACAGGAAAAAATAATATTAAAATAAAGTGTTTAAAGAAAAGATAAGCACACATATATATGCAACAATGTATACAGCATATAATGTACAACAGTCAGACCTAGCGAAACGCTTGTGATTGGCCGCTTGGGAACGGCGAGCATTCCTGCATACACAGTTTCTGCTGTATGAGAGAGGTGTTAGCCTTTAAGACGATGCCAAAGGGGCCTATTTATCATTAATTATTTGCAGCATATTCCCGTAAATACCAACAAATATTAAGGATGCCCAGATGTAATATGGAGGGAGATATCGGCTGAGGCCCCTCCATGTCTATGGGGGATGCGGCGCTGTCATATTTACCAAGCTCCGGAATATTCCGCGTTCCGTAGTGTGGTCCCCGCAGCTTACACCATCTGAAGATGGCGTTGTGCTGCCGTCACCTATGGGCTACACTTCGCAGAAAGTAATGGGGGAGGACAATGGCCGTCGCGCATGATGCCCAGATGCGATTATTGATAAATGGGCCCCAAAGAGAGAATTAATTAATCCCACATAAGGGAAGCGGTCTGTGACGGGCGTCGGGCGGATTTCTGTTTACACTGTCTTCCTGCCTTTAAGCAGGAGCATATGCAGAACCTCAGAGGGGATTAGGGGCACGATGTGCTAACCGGAAAATGCGGTCAAAACTTTGGGTAGGATGTACTAAGCCTGAAATGTGGTCAGATCTCTGATAATCCCCATTTTCTGAGTGTTGCCCACATTCCCCATATGTACCAAGCTCCGTAATGTGATACATTCCGGAGCTTGGACCTGGTGGATGGCGCCTAGGGGGCTTCTTATCGCATTGTACAATCGCCAGCACCCCCAACGGTGCACGCATCATATGACGCAGACGCAGAGGGACTTCTATCACAAAGGACAGCTCTTATCTAATCGCATTTCTAGGTATATACTGGCGCTATTAACACCGGTATGTACCTGATAAGTAACAGGATGTATCTCATCCACAAAGAGATCCTTAGTACATACCGCCCTAGCTCTCACAGCTGCAACCAGGTGCATGGGCAGAAATACTGTCATTATGTGGGCGCTTTCCACAGGTATAACTTACACCCATTTGGCATCTTACTCAGCCCCGAATGAGACCATAGAAATCCATATGATCTTCATCAGGACAGAAGATGATCTATACTGACCGCCACTATAAGTCCCCAATGTACACTGGCCCGAGAACCACGTCCAGTGATCCAGTCGTTCGGCCCATGGACTTCCAATTTCTAGCTGCAATATCCCAATACATAAAACATTCTAACTCTGATTATTTATGTAGGGTGAGGTGGGTTCATGTGGACAGTAACTGCGGAATTTCAGTGCAGGAGCCATAAGGAATCAGTGAGGAAATCCCGTTATTTCCCAGTGTGGCTCACAATGCGTCACTGCCGGGAACAGTCAGCGTCTCTGTATGAAGCCGGTGTGGTTACTGAACTTGAGGGCAAATCAGTTTATACTAATTGAATAAAGATTGTTACTGTGTGTACTAACAAAGTGTCATATTGTTTATGTGCAGTAACCCCAGAGAATGTAATCAGTAATTAGCTATATACGGGCCGGCTGAGGAGAGACAATAGACGCCAATGGCTGCTGCTGTTTGTTACTGCGGCGTGTCACTAAATGATCCTCATTGTGTCGCAGTAACATAGGAATATCTCTGGAGGTAAACGCTGGGCCCTGATTAAATTGCAGCCGACATGGTAATATTCAAATTATTACGTAATAGGAAACATGCTAGGTATATTATTTACTAACATTCACTTCTATGGCGCCGGCACATTTGGTAGCGCTGCACTATATATCGCTCTACCAGCGGAAATATTACCTAATGATTGGGGAAAATACATTTCTACATCTGTAATCAGGGCCGGATTGAGGTTTGTGGGGGCCCTGGGGGAAAACAACCATGTGAGGGCTCCTATCAATATAATTATATTAAAAGTATATACTGTACATATGTATGTTTGTGCAGGGGAGCTGCATGTGGGGCACACAGGCAGGACAGGGAGTGAGTGTGCCAGGGCAGGTGCTCTGACACTGCCCCACCACGCGGGGATACGGGAGAGCACTGAGTGGCCGGGATCTCCATCTCAATGCATATATATATATATACACACCACACATTCACATATTTATATACGTACACACATACATATAGATATATACATACATACATATATTCACACAGAAAAACACATATATACACCACACATGCATGTGTCACACATACATAACACACACACACACATACATACATACCTACATACACACACACACACACACACACACACACACACACACACAAGTTACACGCGCACACACTTACGATGGGGACGAGACCTGGCAGGCTGGCATCATGTTATTAAGCTCCTCCCCTTTACAGCAACATATTCCTAGGTGGGTGTGGCTTAATAAAATGGTGCCTGCTCTGGTGCTGCTGTGTGGGGGCACCATAGGCGACTTTTTAATGTGTGCAAGGTGTGCGGTGCACACTGGCCCCTGGGCCCAGGGGGGCCCACACCGCACACCCTGCACCCATAGTTAATATATACTTACCTCTCCGCAGATTCCGATGTGCTGCTCCGCAGTGCCAGACCCTGGTGCTGCAGAGCAGCAGAAAAAAAATCACTGGGAAAATGGTGGCGGCCATTTTCCAGGTGCCCGGTGCATGTGCAGAAAAGATGTCCCCAGGAAAAACAGCGCGGGCGCCATTTTCCCGGAGAGCCGCGCATGCGCAGTAGATTCTGGTATGAAGCCAGAATCTACGTCGCTCAGTGCGCCGGCGGAGAGGAGGGGGCCCAAACAGAGGCTGTACACTCTTAAAACGCCCCCTAGGTCGCCCCCCTTTAATCCAGCCCTGTCTGTAATGCCATGAAATATGTGACAGTAATTTCCCCTACTACTGCTACCCTTATCAGCTGTCATTACCTCCCGACGGGAGGAGGCAGGAAAATGTCAGGATAGTTCTCAGCCCTAAATAATCCTCCGTGTTAGGAACAGTGGCAACAGGGAAAACAAAAAAAAGCTCTTTATTATACTGTAAACTATTATATATTGTTCCTTTATATCCCTATCTGATATGGTGCTTTGTGTCAGACCAGGGGGTAAATTTACTAAAGTGAGAGTTTTTAGAAGTGAGTTTTAGAAGAGATGTTGCCCATAGCAACCAATCAGATTCTAGCTATTATCTTCTAGAAGGTGCTAGTTAAATGTTAAGTAGAATCTGATTGGTTGCTATGGGCAACATATCTTCTAAAACTCACTTCTAAAAACTCTCACTTTAGTAAATTTACCCCCTACAGTATACTTCCAGGGCTATCATGGAAATTATCCCAACATGATGTTTACACTTTTGCGCCTTTTCAGATGTTTTCCCTTCCTGCACACGTAGAGGGGAAGAGTTGGACGAACACTTTAAAGTGCGCAGGGCGGAGCCTCCAGAAGCACGGCCATAACTGAGCCCGTCCTGCGCGTAATTAGGCCCTGGGTGGGAATAGGTGTTCTCTCATATATTGGTGTGCTATCGCTTTTATTTTTAGACATAGATTAATATCACTGAATAACTGCCGCACTTATCCGAATGTGTAATGTACCAATCTATTCATGTCCTCGCCCTAAAGCCAGACTTGCAGGTTATTAAGTCGTGCCGTGGTCACCGGGAAATAAAGAGGTGCCGTTTACATGGGTCACTTGCATTGAATTGAATTGAATTGTTTCCAGCCACTAAAGATCAGGATACAATCAGAGGGGGTGAGTGCAGTCTCTTTATAAAGGATAATGGCTGTCTGAGCAGAACAAAGGGAACGATGATCCAGTTAGTGTCCTTTATGACCCAGGATAATACGTGGTAGAATGTAGCTTATACGAATATCACATGACAAATGGAACATTATTATAACCGGGTAGACTTCGTTGCAATCTAACTTTATAATTGATGCATTCTCACTCCAGAACTCTCCCGTTATAAAGTTTTTCTGGATATTTACCCTTAGCGCCGAGTTCCGGCATGTATTAAAGGTGCGTACACACTAGACGATTTTTTTTTAACGATTTGCCCGATTCCGTTGGATCAGCAAATCGTTAAAATCATGCAGTGTGTATGCACTATGTCGTGTGGTGCGCGCTCCCGTGGTGTTTTCAGTCACATCGTCAGGTTGGCCCTACATGCTGGCCAATCTGACAATGCGACTGACGACCGCATGCTGCAGAATGCAGCAGGGGCCGACATATAAGGCGGTCGCCCACCAGATTGCAGTATAAGAATAAAGGTGTCTAGCATTTTTGGGCTACATGCAAAAGCAGCCAGTATTTACCCCACATGCAAAAATGTATGTATTTGCACCCCTTGCATTGTAACATGGTTTGTGCAGGTACACAGTTACTTGCTTTTTCTTACTATATTCCCAAATCTGAATCAGGCAAATAACCTACCAGTATGTTTTTGGAATGTGGGAGGAAACCGGAGTA
Source organism: Taudactylus pleione (assembly GCA_031769625.1). Classification (NCBI taxonomy): domain Eukaryota; kingdom Metazoa; phylum Chordata; class Amphibia; order Anura; family Myobatrachidae; genus Taudactylus; species Taudactylus pleione. The sequence continues at coordinate 721,729 of JAUIMM010000860.1, forward strand.
CCTTGAGAAAACCCAACCAAACACAGGGAGGACATACAAACTCCACACAGATAGGGCCTTGGTGGGGAACTGACTCATGATGTGAGGCAGTAATGCAATTCAATTTGACAGGGTCAGTGGCACCCAAACTTGTTGTGTTAGTGACAAGTGTTAACTGGTACTGTCTCATACCTCCCATTGGACTTGCCACCAGCGTGATGTCACGCAGTGGGGGCATGGTCTAGTGGGCATAGGGCCACACCCCCTTTTGCGTGCACATTCCACGATGCCCCGCCTGTAGAAATTGGCTTCGGTGGGGTATTCATCGATGGTCACCATTGATGGTTCCATTTGTGATTACCATCAATGGATGGCACAGAAACATCTATGGTGAACCATTGATGGATTACACCGCTCGATGACCATCGCTGCTAGGGGCACGGTAGGCCGAGGGTCACTCAGAATAAGGGCGGGACTTAGTGACTATGGGGGCGGGGCTAAGTTCTGTCCTAAAATAAACACACAACAGGTCCCACTAGGCCATCAATGACAGAACCATTGGCTCTCTGCCATCGATGGCAAAATCATCGGACATTGTGAGTTAACACTCGATAATTGTTAACTATCAATGGTCGATGGCCATCCCTACTCACAAAAGTTGGGAGGCATGCTATCTGGTAGTGGCATAACTAAGGGGAGTCGACCGGGGCACTTGCCCTGGGCACTGTTGGACCGGTGCGCAGGTGCGCGTACGTGGAGGAGGGGCGCTGCAGTCAACGTCAGTGGCTTTAGT